>WYDF02003000.1:0-14028 GCA_009867245.2 Adranes taylori
GAGAACTACGATCCGAGCAATTGAGACATGATGTCACCATACTCTCTCGAGAGTAAAAGGACAAGAGAGAGAGAGAGAGAGAGAGAGAGAAGAAAATCAAGGGAAACAATTTCGCCAGTTGAAAGATTTTGGCATGCACTTCAATATTCAGATTTAGGTCCAAGTTTAGAAAAAATATTTTTAGATATCTTGCTTCTGGAGACAGTATGACAAGCTTGCCTTATTCATTCTGCCTGGAATGAATAAGGAATATGACAATAAAAACTACCATCTCGACAATCATTCAACAGACATGCAAGGAAATTTGGAAAATGTTATCTTCAAAAGTGTTCATGGTGCCAAATGAAGCTAATTGGAAGGATGTGGCAGATGGATTCGCCTTAAAGCGGAAACTTGCCAAATTGCATTGGAGCTATTGACGGAAAACATATTGTCATACAAGAAAATTTAAAAATTTTTTGAACCTTATTAATTGTGTTCTTTATGCTTTTTTTTCTTGTAGGTACCTCATCATTGTGGCTCTGAGTAGTATAATTAGAAAAACACGTTTAGTAGTAATAATAATAATAGAAACCTTTATTGGCATAAGCAGTTACAAAACAACTCAATATATACTTCAATATTTACATCCCACCGTAATCAAATAATAAAAAATCATATCAATTAAACTTAAATCTAAACTTATTATAATGCAATAATCTTCTAAAATACAGTTCATAATCCCTTATCCCTTCAATTTCCGCCCTTATTCTATTTTTCCACTCCCCACCTCTTTCCCCCCACTTCCATATTCTATTCCTTTCCCTGTCTCCCTAAATCCTTTCCACCTCCCCTGTCTTCTTCTCTCCCCTCACCGACCCTTTCTTTATAACTACCTCCACCTGATCCCTTATGTATGAAATGATCTGATATGCGTACTCCTTAGTCTATTTTCTTCCCCCTTATCTTCTCTACTATTATTTCCATAATTTTCTTCCCTTTACCACTTTGTCCTAAACACCACCTCCAATTCCTTACTTCCTCCCTTTCCTCATTCGACCATCCCATACATTCACATATTCACACTCGTTCGCCCAATGCTCCCACGTTTGCTCCATCCCTCTGCACATCCTACATTTTCTTTCACTCTCTCTCATCCAATATCTATTCCCTCTCTCCATACTACCACACCTGAACCTAGCTATCATTCTTTTCTCTTCCATATTCATGTCAGACTCCAGATATCTTTGTCTCCCTCCTTCTACTTCTATTTCCTTTTATCTTTTATTATATCTCGATTCTCTTATTTTCTCCCTTCTCTCTTGCCTTTCCACATCCTTCATCTTTCTCTATACATCCCTTTCCCATCCACCTCCATTCATCATTCTATTGTACCATTCTAAGGTAAGAATATATTTATTTTAAATATTGAAAACTTTAATATACCCCTAAATTTATTATAACTGTTGGTGCAAAGCGATCGCTTAAATTTGATTTAGTCGAAAACTGCCGTCTATTAAAAGGACATAATTTTATTATTTCGAAAAGTAAAATACCATATAAATTCATTTTTCCATTCCACTCATTTTTTACAACAACGGCACGTTTTTATCTTTCTTATATGATCATAATCTATGTAGGTAAGAAATTTTATTTGACAAGGAAGTACCTCGCTGAGTTCAAAAATATGCATATGCCCTAAGTGTACCGCAATGCTTCCAAACCACTAGACCGATTTGAATAAAATTTGGCGAGAAAGTGTACTAGATCTTTACGCAGAAGTTTTTATTTTTATTAAGAAATGCAATGATGCGACGTGAAAGCAGAGGATACTAACAAAGGCTATCCCCTATGCCAGAAATGCGCATCTACCCTCACCTGACATTTTAAGCCAATTTGAACTTCCTAAACGGCAATATGCATTTTCAGAAATGATTAACTCACCTAACAAATATTTATACTTCTTAAAAATAATACGATCTATATATTCTTAATTACATTTACGGTTTAGCGCATCTGTTAATACTAGAGATGATGTAGGAGTGGTAATTGCTAAAATAGGTGAACTTTAATTGTTTGGATTAGTTGCCACTCGGATAGATTGACTCATCGTTGGTTATTTCATATAACTGTATTTGATTAAGATCTCTTTAGTAATATTATATGCATACAGTAATGTGTACGCACATTTATAAGAAATGATTTCAATTTGGTTTGCGAAGCCAGGTGATACACGTAGCTAAGCATTTTTGAAAGCAGAGGATAGTTACAAAGACTATCCACATATGCTAGAAATGCGCACCTACCCTTGCCTCACATTCTTAAGCCAATTTGAACTTGTTAAACGGCACTATGCATTTTTCGAAATAATTAACTCACCTAACAAACTTCGTAAAAATAATACCATCTATATATTCTTAATTACACTTACGGTTTAGTACGGTTCAGCGCATCTGCTAATACTAGAGATGATCTAGGAGTGGTAATTGCAAAAATAGGTGTACTTTAATTGTTTAAGTCCTTCATTGCTATAATTCCTAATAGTTTAGATGAGATGACCTCATCTAAACCTTTATATAATATGATTTTGAATTTGGTTTGCTAAGCCAGGTGGTGCATGTAGCTAAGCGTTTGTTTTCATTAACAAATGCAACGTTACCTGCCTGTGCCAGAAATGCGCATCTACCTTTACCTGACTTTTTAAGCCTAAAAATCAATTTGCATTTTTCGAAATAATTTACTCACCTAAAAAATGCTCCATTAGCAATTTTGGCAATAAAAATCTTTCGGTTTAAGACAAAATTCTTATGATACTTTATTCTTGCACAAGCATTGTCAACAATCCAAAGGATAGTATTAGGTCAAAGAAAGCATTCTGCATATGACTCAAGAGGATCATTGACCGTAACCTGTAAAAACGTATTTAAATCCTTATCTTTTATAGCTAGCAGTTACCATTTCGATCCAGAGGATGAAAATCTTGTTTGCATAAATTGTGATCTACATAGGATACACTCAAATATAGTTGATTTCCCTGGAAATCGAATACAAACACTGAACCTATCACATTGTCATATCAGCTTTCTACAATATGCGTCATTTGAGGGTCTGCCTTTTCTTAATACTCTAAATTTGATGCACAATCGGATCTCACAAATAAATATAATAGGAATTTTTAGAGGCATTTTAAATTTAAGAAAATTGAATCTAAGTTACAATCGTTTACAAAATATAATGCACGTTTCCTTTGACGGTTTAGAGAAATTATATGAATTAATTGAGTATTTGTTTTATATTAATTATTATAGTATTAATATATCAATTATATATTTATTTATTTATTGTCAAAAGAAATACATTTTAGAAATAGAATTTATATATATATATATATATATATATATATATGTATATATAACAAGGTCGTATGTGAAACGACGCATTACACAATAAGTTTTCAGACTTTCTCTAAGCCTCGATAATGCCAGATGTGACTTTGGCGAAACGTTGGCACACTGTAAAGGCCTAACAACACAGTCTCAAACAAATTGTCTCACAGAATGACAATGTGGAAGTATGAGGAATCAATCCTAGACAAGAATAAATTTTATAACTACGTTTTAAACACATTCAGTTCTAAATTTAGACAAATTACCTTGGTTATTGACAACTCAGAAGAACCAATTACAGATCCATTATCAACTACTAAAGAGCAAGTAACATACATAATAATAAATTGAAGCTTAAAAAAGCAAAAACATAACTATAAAACAAAATTGGAAAAACAAGGATCAAAATTTTTAAAAGTAATACATTTGGCAACGTCGGTACCTTAGGCGAACTGGCTACTCCCTTGCGGCGGACCTCTCATGTTTAATTTTTTGAGGTGATCATAGATAGTAAACTAATTTGTCCTCAGCATTGTGACTCTCTTGCTTTGAAACTTAGTAGAAATATATTTGTTTTAAGGTGCTTATCGCACTCGGTATCGGGAAATATACTGAAGACAGTATATTACTGACAGTATATATACTGTCTTATAGACAGTATACTGACTATAAGACAGTATATTACTTACAATGTCACACCCACAAAGTATGCAATTCTTCTGGATTTTGATGGACCTATCCGACAGACAGGAGTGTAGCGGTACGATCAAAAGACTTAAAATCCTGACACTTCCTGCATTTTACATCCTGGAAGCGATTACATTATTGGTTCGAGAAGTAGGTTAGAATTCGAGATCGGGAACCATGATCATGACACGCGCTCGAGATCTACGTTAAGACCTCCAATGATTCGCCTACACAAGGCGGAGAGAAGCTTTAGATTCATGGCTCTTAGACTGTACAACTGCTTACCGGACGATTTAAAAAACTTGCCTAACAAAAATTTTAAACAGCACTTGTCATTTTTAACTGAGCAGGAATTCTACCACATTGATGAATTTCTAGTGTAACTTTAACCACTGGAACATGACATTACTATCAAGGGAGGCCCAATGAATATCTGCTGTGTGTCGAGTGGGTCCTTTATCTATTAATGAAATGCGTCACACAACCTATTCCGTTGTGTGACTTGCTGGTCCGGATCGTACATTTTGGTAAAATTTGGTGTGTTTTTGTTGTGCTATAGTGGGTTTTTAAAGCATTATAGCCGGTATGCATTTTTTGTTCTGTATTAATGTTTTGCAGAAGAACTGAGGTTGTTAACACATTTTTTTTGTGTACGCATAATAAATTTTTATATATCTATATTTTTATATATTCATATATCATTTTCATATATTCATATATTTATTTATATATCACATTATATTCAATAGATGTGTTTCAGTGAAGGTCTTAACAGAGTACAAACTGTTTACACTTTAAAAACATAAAGGTTAAACGTATTTTTTTTATACTATTTTTAAGTCAAGAGAACTTCATTTCAAGTGTTAACCATAAGCCATTTTCCCCTAATATAGCTACTGCACAAAGGCGCTCATTAGAAATTTGCACAATTAATCTTGGCGCCGATTAGGCTTGGCGCGGGCCTGACGTTCCAGTTGGACGAATAAAGAATAAGATTCGGTTAGGTTAGATTAGTATATGAAACCGATAATAAATAAGGTGCTGCATTGGAGCGGTGTAAACCAGAACTATTCTAGGTGTAAAAAAGAGATAGCTTCGGAGCTGCCCCGTTTTCGCGCCGAACTAGAAATGGGTTTAAGAATATATTCCATCTGGTTTCCGTAAAATACATCGGAACTGTATCTTTCGAAGCGGATTTTTCAGTTCCTAATATCGCCAAAAACCCCTAAATTGCATAAAATGTGGAACTATCTCCATTTAGCACCGGTGTCTGGAATTGACGTAATATATAAGTAAAACAAATGAGGTAGCTACTTCAAATGCATAAACATTTCTAGTTAGAAATGTCAAAGTGCAAAAGATTAAGAATATTTTTCACACGTCATAATATAAATAATAAAATAATAATATTGATTTTATTATAATATTCATGATTATTATTTTCGTTAACTGCGATTGATGCAAAAAGATGCTGATAATAAGTATAATCAAAATATTAATATTGTTGCTCATCATGTAACATTCACACTATAATTAATTATAGTGTTAGTAAAGTTAGTAATTAAATATAGTTGCTAGTGAAAAGACAATTACAGGATTATGATTCTTAAAAAGGTAAGAATATAATATTTATTTTAAAAATAGAAAACTTTAATATACTCCTAAATTTAAAGATTTATTAAAATATGTAAGGTGTCGTGGACCGTTGTAAATTAAAAATTTATTAAAAGGACATAATTTTATTATTTTGAAAAGTAAAATACCATTTTAATTCACCTAACAAATAGTTATACTGCTTAAATTATTTTTTAAGAAGAATTATTTATTTACTTAAGGCAATGTAACTCACTGATTATTATTGATTAGATATAAGAAGTAATTGTCAACTTTAAATAAGTATTTTTTTCTTTGATTTGTGTATCATGGGGTATTCCCGTATATTAATAAATAAACAAATAAAAGTAATACCGTCTATATATTCTTAATTATATTTACGGTTTAGCGCATCTGCTAATTCTAGAATTGATCTAGGGGTTAATTGCAAAACCATGATAGATTGACTTGTCGTTGGTTATTTAGTATAACGGCATTTAGTCAAGATTTCTTTAGTAAGATTATAGGCATAGTCATACGTACGCACATTTATATATGATTTTCAATTTGGTTTGCTAATCCAAGTGGTACACGTAACTAAGCATTTGTTTTAATTAAGAAATGCAATGATGCGCCGTGAAAGCAGAGGGTACTGACGAAGACTATCCACTTATTCCAGAAATGCGCATCTACCCTTACCTAACGTTCTTAAGTCAATTTGAACGTCCTAAACGTCCATATACATTTTTCGAAATAATTAACTCAAGTAACAAATAGTTATACTTCTTAAAAGTAATACAATCTATAAGGTATATTCTTAATTACAATTACGGTTTAGCGCGCCTACTAATACTAGAGATGATATAGGGGTGGTGATTGCAGAAATAGGTGAACTTTAATTGTTTAAGTCCCTAATTGCAATAATTCCTAATTGTATGAGTTGCCATCCTGATAGATTGACTCAGCGTTGGTTATTTCGTATAACTGCATTTAATTAAGATCTGTTTAGCAATATTATAGGCATACAGCCAAACGTAGACACATTTATATAAAATAATATTTAATTTGGTTTGCTAAGCCAGGTGGTGCACGTAGCTAACTAAATGTTTGTTTTCATGCGACGTGAAAGCAGAGAATACTGACGAAGGCTACCTATCTGTGCCAGACATGCGCATCTACCCTTACCTGACTTTTTAAGCCAATTTCTACTTCCTAAACGTCAAAATGCATTTTTCGAAATAATTAACTCACCTTAAATATATAATATTATAATATGCTTCGTTAGAAATTTCAGCAATAAATAAAAGTTCGATTTTAAGCAACTTTTTCATACGCAAATAGTTGTCTCTTGAAATAGATTATCACAGAATATGTTATTATCATAAGCAAGAACAGTTTGTATCACTAATTCTTTATATTTCAGACAAAATTCTTAAGATACTTTATTCTTGCACAAGCATTGTCAACAATCGAAAGGATAGTATTGGGTCAAAGAACGCATTGTGAATATGGCCCAAGAGGATCATTGACCGTTACCTGTGAAAACGTGTTTAATTCCGAATATTTTATAGCTAGCGGTTATCATTTCGATCCAGAGGATGAAACTCTTGTTTGCATAAATTGTGATCTGCTTATGATAGACTCATATACGTTTGATTTCCCTGGAAACCGAATACAAACACTGAATCTATCAAACAGTCATATCAATTTTCTAGTATCTGGTTCATTTGTGGGTCTGCCCTTTCTTCATACTCTAAATTTGATGCACAATCGGATCTCACAAATTACTACAAACGGAACTTTTACAGGCATTTTAAATTTAAGAATATTGAATCTAAGTTACAATCGTTTTCAAAGTATAATGCAAACTTCCTTTGACGGTTTAGAGAAATTACATGAATTAGATTTATCACATAACAATATAGAGTATATTGGTCCAAAAACTTTCTATGAGTTAAAAGATTTACATCATTTAGATTTAAGTTATAATAGTATAAAGCAAACATTTAACATAGATATCCCGAGTGTGACTTTAACATCTTTAGACTTGAGTTATAATAGAATTATTGAACCTATTGGTGATGAAAAAACAACCATGACTGTAGAATCTTTAGAATTAAATAATAATTTCATAAATACGTTATATACGGGTTTTATAAATTATCGAATACGCTTTTCTCTAGACTTATCATCGAATCAAATAAATACTGTAACTGCAAATGCATTTATAAATATGACTATCTGGCATTTGAACCTAAAAAATAATTCCATACAGTTTTTGTGGCGATCTAATTTCAAGCGTCTCAATCATTTAAGGTATTTAGATATTTCAGAAAATAATTTAACATCCTTGCAACAACCGTTTTTAAATTTGCCACATATTATAACAATCAATGCAAGTAATAATCAAATAAATAGTTTACATGTACTTGGACATAGAAAATATTTGGAATTACATACTTTCGATTTAGCAAATAATAATTTAACACAATTCGAATTCAAAGATGTATTTTTTATTATGCCTAGTATATCAGTGATTAATCTAGATAACAATCAATTGTCATGCAAGTTTCTAAAATATATTCATAATTTTATACGCGACGATAATATCCGTTTGTTCAAAAATGATAAAATTACTTTAAAAACTTGTATGAACGATTCGTCTTTTAATTTTAATGAAAGCAATGAATCCTCCATACAAGATATGGATGAAATATTTTATGAAAATATTTATGCTAATGCCATAGTTGTTTATTCTTTATTGAGTATTTGTTATATATTAATTATTATAGTATTAATATATCAATTATATATTTATTTATTTGTCAAAAGAAATACATTTTAGAAATAGAATACGTCAGACTTAAATAATATATATTTATGTAATGAGTATAATTTTATATTATGCGTTAATAAATTTGATTAAGCCATGTGACTATTTAATTTATTTAAACTATGTGATAATTTTATAATTGAAAATGCTAGAGCAGGGGCGCACGCAGCATATGAAAAATACAAAACTGCACTGAAGAACTTTTGAAACAAAATAACGTAATTTATTATATAAACAGTACAGAGAAGCTACAGAAGATAGGAGAAAATTTTTGATTCTTTTATATCAGAAGAGCAATATGACATATCATAAACAACAGAAAACGTAAAATACTTATGTAAGGTAACTACTGACGATTTCAAATCATATTTTGCTTACAAAAGTGCGGTAACCTATAAACTTATTGCTTAAGTGCTAAAATAAAATAATATTTTTAACTAAACCATTGCAATACGTGATTTTAATTTTTTATATAATTCAAAAAATTGTTAGTCTACAATGGTTAAAACCAGAACTATACGCGGATCGCATAAAAGTATCTCTATAACTATAATAAATCATATAAACAGATACGAAAAGAACGATTGTTCCATAAAATTGTGTAAAATAATTAAGCAAACTTACCACAATAGTTGTCCTAAATTGCCTTTTGCTCCTTGATCCGCACATACTTTGGAGGATACGTTTGAAATCATATAAGAAAATCACTAAATTTAGAATGTGCCAACGACGATAAAACTATTATCGCGCTATACGGATTTCATTGCTAATTACGATTTTTTGCACAAAAATTCTATCTGAAAACTAAAAAATAATTAACTAATTCCTGAAGCAAAAAATTGCCTCCCGATTAAAACATAACCTACGAAATTGTAGGTTGCAGTCAACAATTAAGCCAATTTCGAGCGGACAAACTAATCAAATCTTGATCATCCCTTTGGTCATCTTTGTTCATAGTGACATTTGAATGACAATCCCTTTCAAATCACCTTCATTTTATTATTTGTTTTTCATTAGAAACGTTCATAAAAATTTATAATTTAACTATAAAGTTTATAGTATCTGTATCTGAAAATGGAAATGTTGTAATAGCATTCCTAATAAATGTGATTTTCTTTACAGTTTACTTAAATCACATAACTAAATTAAGTTACTGGCGTAACTGTATCTGAGTATTTATTTTATAAATAAAAATACCTGATCACAAACAGATTGAAATCACATGCAAATAAATAAGGTGACCATATGTAAGTTTTTAAACATACTTACAAACGTGTATAAACTTGAAAAAAATGACGCACCAGTTATGCCAAACGTATTTATATGTTTTAACATGTGATCACCACCTGTCGATCACTCGCATCGTCAGCATCATTTGTTATTTGCATTCTATAAAAAGCGGACGTGTTTTTATTTATACTACATACGTTCTCATCTTTTGTTTAGAAAATTACTCTAGGTAAGTGTTTATAATATAATTTATGTAAATATGATTTATTATAAAAACGTATGCATACATTCTTAAATTTGTTTTCAATTTTCAAAAAACGGCGTACGTACACTGTGATTTTAAAAATTGTCCGTAACGAAAGGGTTAATAATTAAAATTTAATTATTAATATTATTTAATTTAAATAATAATTTATTGTTGCAGATAAAATGAGCGCACAAATTAAAAAAAGGCGAATAAATACCATTTCCATTCATGTTACAAATAAAAGAGGAATTGGTGAAAGCACTATTTGTTCCGATCAATTTGATATTGGGAGTTGTGGCCGATCAGCTGTTGAGGAACATTGTAAAACTAATAAGCATAAATCTGCCTTAGATGCGTCATTATATCCAAGAATATGACAAACTTTCTAAGAAGCTCGAGTTAGGGCCAATATGAAAAGTTGATAGCAATTCAAGAAGGAATGTTTGCATTCCACACAATTAAACATAGTGAAGCAATTATCAAATGTGAAGCAATTATTATCAATGTGTTGATAACTTCTGCGATAATAATTTGGAAAATGATCTGTCAAAAACCTCATGTTACCTTGCTTTCCGATGCATCAAATCATAGCGAAATCAAATTGTACCCAATTCTGATAAGATATTTTGATATCGAAGAGGGAGTCAAAGTTGAATTATTAAATATAGAGTCAATTACAAGTGAAACCGTCGTGTATTTGTCCGAAACTATTTTTAAATGTTTTACACGATAAAAAAATTTCTTATAAAATATTGGCTATTTCTGCAGACAACACAAACTTAAATTTTGGTGGATTGAAGCGACGTGGAACAAATAATGTTCACGAACAATTAATTCAAAAATTACAGCGAAACATTATTGGAGTCTACTGCAACGCACACATTTTATCTAGCGCAATTAATACTGCCTCATCAAGTATGTCAATTGATGTCGAAATTATCATTCCTCAAATTGATAATTTCTCAGGTTGATTTATGGTTCACTGTTAGAGTGGCTTCATTGGAAAACTTCTGTGAACGCATCGACAAATGCCCAAAAGTCTTATATTCGTTTTTCAAAATTGAAATGAGTAAGATGTAGTTGTTATTTATTTAAGGTGAAGCTACAATTTTTCAAAATACTGTGAAAAAATTGAAAAGGACGATATTTCTGTTGCTGAAGTTGCGCTCATTTTAAAAGATTAAAAAAAACAAATTGAAATCAGAAAAGACAAACATTTTCTTCCTCTTATGGTTACCCAACTATTGAAAACTGCTGAAGAATCAAATAATGAAAGTAAGAAAAAGTTTATGCAGGAAGTTGAGAGATTCTACTGAATTGCTTGGAATACGTAGAAGAATGGACTAAACATTTTAAAGTTGAAAGCAATAGAACCAGATAAACGATGGGTTGAATTTTTTTCTCATTTTACTACCCGTCATATTCCATTTCTAAATATTTTTAAAATAGTCGAAGTAGCTTTTTGTTTAATAGGTACCAATGCTTCAGTGGAGAGACTCTTTTCAATAGCCAATGATATTTGGACTGAACCAAAATAGCGATTATCAGTAAATTTATTGTCTTCAATTTTAACAGTCAAATTTAATTTATGAAATGTAAACTGCACTGAATTTGCCGATATAATTGAAAAAGATGAAGCAATCCTGAAAAAAATTCATTCAGCTGAAAAATATAAAAATTAAATAATATAATATATGTATTATGTGTAACATTTGAAATGTTATTTAAATCAGTATTTTATGGACTACATTATTTTTCTTTATTTGTCAATTGTTTATGTTCATTTTTACGTAATGTACGCGTTTAGGAACACAGTACAAAAAGTGCCTACCAATGACTTGTCTCTATACATAGCACCAACATGCGCAAAAGGAATAATACAGTTACCGAAGACATTTATAGGGTCATCGCCAGAACACCAAAGGCGGTTAGTACAAAAATTTCATCTATTCTTGCAATAATATTTAACGAATGCATCCATGGTATATTTCCCAATGCGATCAAAGTTACAAAGGTATTCCCGATACACAACAAAGAAGACAATGATGAATGCACAATCTCGGTGCCATCACCGATATCAAAAAAAAAAAAAACTAGAAGAAATCATTTTATACCGAATTGAGGAACACTTCGAGAAGAATAACCTACTCAACGGCCAGTTTGGCTTTCGAAGGCTACAATTCAACGGACGCCATGCTCAATGAGGAAAACTCATTTATTCAAATTTATTTACGAATCACTACAAGACGCAGCACAACTCTTTGCGATCTAAGCAAAGCATTTAATCTGATGTCACATCGTCCGTTTCTTGAGAAAACGGTATATTACGGCTGTTGTGATATCGCACTGCAACTTCTACATTCGTACCTAGATAATCGGAAGCAAGCAGTATATATCAATCGAAAGACTAGTTCCTAGAACAGGGGTTGGCAACCTTTTGCTAACTGTGTGCCGACTTAAGATTTCAAATCATTCCGAGTGCCAACAACATACGCATTTTTATACAAATCAAGGTCAATATATTTATTTATAAACTAATTACAAATATATAGTGATGTACAATAATACATAAAGTTGTAAAGTGCACAACCACATTAAAAGAAATAGTGTTCTTTAAAAAATTTATTATTAATGGGAGTCGTGCATGGTATTAGCCAAGTGCTCAATATTGGCAACACACTTTGTTACATTGATTTTTACACCATTTTCTGAATGTTCAGGTGTTAGGCGACTTAGTTGTGTATTTAACACTGCTTTCCTGTGAGAGAAAATTTGCTGCTAGCAGCTGATAGAGCAAAAGCAATTTTTTCAAACAGGTCTAATATCTCGGGAGGGATGTCCAACAGCTGAGAATAGCAGCAGACTTTTCTAAAGTTTCATCTTCCAGAGAGTTCCTCAGTTCAACAAATTTTGATGTCCATAATTCTGTAGAACTAAATTCAACCTGTTGCATTTAAAAATGATCAATATCCATCCAATTACAAAGTTCCAATTGGGTAGTTTTCAAATCAAGTACATCAGGCTTAATGACATGAAAATAAAGATCCATGAATGTGGAAGTTTTGACTTCTTTTATCAAATTCTGCTTTGAATGCTTCAATGTACTCCTGCAGCTCATCAATATTTACTTCAAATTGATTTGAATGATTCTTCACATTTGGGAAGTACTTGAATGCTTTGATGTTGATTTCACAGGTAAACATGTCAAGTTTCATCGTAAATGTTTTGCAATAGCTAAAAAGTTCACGTGGATAGTCTACTGAAGTTATCTGCGTGTATTTTAATATTCTAGTGTAGGGTGTCCAACCTAAGTCAAATATCACATGTGTAAATCATAACAAAATGTATGTGTATAACTTGGAGCTTCTGCGTGCCATTGGAAATTGGTTGGCGTGCCAAGTGTGGCACGCGTGCCTACGGTTGCCGATACGGCAACATATGGCACGACTAAAACGGGGTGTCCCGCGGAGCCCTAGAAAAAGTAAAATGCAAGGATCGATCCGTGGTCGGGTCTTTTTTAATCTTCATTAATGATCTACAAGCTCATCTAACTCACCACGTAACAATATATGCAGTCGATACAACTATAAGTGCACAGGCTAAAAGCAAAACTGAATTAGACGAAATAATGCAATAGCGGATAGTTAAACCAGCACTTGGCCCTGGTATCATCTGCCAAAATTATTTCTGCTTCAAAAGAGAGCTGTATAAAGCATCAAAGGTGTACCAAGCCGAACTAGTAACCAATCTCTCTTCGTAGAACTACAAATTCTAACTCTACCATCAATGTACTTACTACTAACGATAAGCAGTATACATAAAAATAAAGACAACATGATGACGCCAAACAACATCCACCAAACGACCACCAAAGGAGATCCAGAGATGCACTATTTGAACCGAGGATTAAACTAGTCACCTCTGAATAACTAAGACGGAACATCAGACCTTCTAACAAATGCAAGCGCTAGTGGGAGCTAAGTTCAAATGCATTCAAGAAGCTCAAACAATACTTGATTAACAAAGGATATTACAATTTAAGCGAGTTTTCAATTTCTGAATAAAGTCAATAT
>WYDF02003011.1:0-27425 GCA_009867245.2 Adranes taylori
TATTCAGAATGCCTAATGAAATTTGAAAAACATAATGGACAACGGAGAAGATAACATATGATATTACTCGAACATGTAGCAAATCATAATTATTAACAAAGGAGAGATCGGGGAATTGAGAACTTATTAGTCAACTCTTAATACATCCATCTATTCTTGTTAACCAATTTAGAGACAAAAATAGCAAGTTTTCTGATAAAATTCAGTCCAAATGGGTAGACATCTTTATAGTATGTGCCCTTCTACAGAAAAATCCCCTAGGTATGTTTGATGTTCCCTGTAAAGGAATAGTGTTTACTATCAGCAGACTTCGGATGGGGCATGCCCTGTATCTAGAGCATATATTCAGATTTAAGTTTTCAGACGCTCCTAATTGTGAATGTGGTTCAAATGGGACTGTGGATCCTATATTATTTTGGGGGCACTTTGTTTGCTGCGGAAATTAAGCAATTAAGAGTCATTTTTACATAAAAGCAAATTCCCTGCTCCATTTTGTATTAATCAAATGTTAAGCCTTCCAAGGACCAGGGTATAAAATTACTTACTCTACTTCTTAAAAAATATATATTGTAATAAAAACAATAATAAAAACCCTACTAAGATTAAATAAATTAAACAAATTATCCTACACAGTTATCTGATAAAACTTTCTGTCATTGGCGAAAAATCTTTCTACGTGATGGACGAACTTGTTATATCTTTCGTATTCAATGGCTATAAATTAAAACTAACAATTGAGGCCTTATTTCGGGTTCACAAATGATCTGCCTTGGCCCCACATTGAGAAAGTCCTATCTGTGTTTTCCATGGTGAGACGTAACAATTTCTTTCGTTTAATATGTCCCGCGTATCCTATTAGCGTATGTTCCCAACAAAACTTATTTTAATCACGTAAATAAAATTAAACCAAAAAAAAAAAGGAACACACAGTGGTTTCTTCTATTTGAGCCAGATCATCTTGCGTCTTTGAAGTCCATAGCGGTTATAGGCCAGTTATACCGACGCAAAAGAAGACCGACATTAAACAAAGAAGAAGAAGAAAATACAGATCCAAGTCTGAATGAAATGAACATTTGATACACGGTGACGTTGGATATAGGCCGGTAATGCGGTGACATTAGTAATGGTAACGCCAAAGAATCCCGTCGTTAAATAAATATAAGAAGATTCTCGGTGATTCGTTTAAGGTGGTAATAGACCGACGTCGTAAATAACCTAAAACCTAACATTTGATACAACAGGAAAGTTCTGTGTTCTCTTAGATATAAACATTTTATAAAACAATTAGCAATCTTATATTAGTAACCCTATATTGTAAACAATTCAATAAATATTTTAATTGACAAAAATTATTTTTCCTTACTGGCCCCTAAATACTATTCACGTTTAGTGGTATTATATAAACATATTTAATAAACCCTAAAACATACTCTAAGCATACACATGCCAGGTTTGGAACAATAACTTTTAAAAAGTATTAAAATACTATTAAATTACATTGTAATTAAAGTTCTTATCCTCATCATTGCCACAGGCTTAACTATTTTTGTGCCGGGTATTACGTTACAGAATTTATATACAAAAGGAGAAGACGTTTGGAATAGGTTTGCCCCATTTAAAGGCCGATTTATAGCTCATTTTCATAAAACGCAATCGAAAGAAAATGAAACGTCAATTTATAGATCATCATAAGCGCAAGGAATATATAAATCGTGAAATATGAATATCTATTTGGATGTTGTAAGTCTATTAATAAAATAATGTGAGAATCTAATTATTGAAAATAAATATGCGATAAGCGTTTTGCTACTTACCAGGCATATTTAAAGTTATATAAAAATTCAAATATTGTACAAGAATTTTATTTTACGTTTGGGGGACTTTTAAAGAATACAATAGAATGTTTTTACTTTGGCTTAATGTTTGCACTTACGCATAAGCACTATAAATCCAGCTTTAGAAGAATTTAGAATCTTTTACATTTATTAACTTAGAAAGAAGCATACAAAAAAGTTTTCAGTTTAGAACGTGAGGTTATAAAAGTGTATTGAATCTACTAGATATTGCTGTTATCTGTTGGTTACTTAATATTCTTATGTTTACAAAATCATTTAACCCATCACATTAAATAAGCTTTAATTTAGAACGCGCTGAAGAAATAGTAACTCTATATACTATTTGTAAAGCGAATTAGAATTATTAAAATGATGTACAAGAGATGAAGTCATAAAAACTATTTCTTTCTCATAATCAAACATTAAGTTAAATAACATTAAATACAATTTTGTGTTAATTTTAACAGAAAGTAATATTAAACAATATTCTATAAATACCTTCAGCAAGCCTGTATAAACAGCGTTGTCAATTAATAACACAAGAAGGAACTTGCATCAAACTGGTACAAATACATTTAAAATAAATCCATAAAGTCCGTTCACTAATAAAGGTTATTATAAACGTAGGAAATAAAAATACCTAATAGATGTCCGTTTAATATTTTAAATTCACCAAGTCTTACTTGAAAGCGATTAATAATAACAAATTACCGTTAATATTTCACTACGATCTTTAAAAATTCTGAAATATTATTACATCGTCAACTACGAGAGAATCTGAAATTTTCTGCTGCGGAATAAACACCACGAACCCTAAGCACGTTGTTTGTTTGGATTCAACCACTACGGTATTACACTACCCTCGTCCGCCGCCAAAAGTTCACAACGGACATATACGACGAGGATGTCGAGTCCGCCGAATGCAAGAAGCGGAGTTTGCGCTTGTCGCCGTATCGATATAATGAAGTTAACACTACAATGATCAGTGACTCTCAAAGATTGGGTGGATGCCGCTGTCATACAAATATTAGTTGCGTACAACCGATGTTAACCGTTAGTTGTTGATAGTAATCGCTCGCGTTATTAGACAGTTGAGTTTCGGCTGTTTTTCACCGATTTAACTCGTCACAAATGAAGTACGATGAATTAATCACCGTCCTAAATTGAGGTTGATTTATTGCTTCCAAATAAATCACATGAAATGAACATCTTATATTTACAATGAACGAAATTCATTTAGATGTTTATAATCTTGTATAAATGAAAATTGTTCCTTCGAGCAAGAATAGTGCGTTTGAAACAGCTGACTTATCATTTGCATTTTTAACGTGACAATGCTCCCCCACAACATAAGTCAAATGACACGTTGTCTATACATCCATTGAACTATATACTACGTAACTGGAATGAATGCCTAGTAACATTGAAGCCAAGAAGTTTATGCAATCCGCAATACTTTGGTATACCTATCTCTGTTCTCAAACTAATATAGAAAAAATTAACTTACCAACACATCAATCCAAGTAAAAATGATAAGTTTCTTGAGTAAAATAATTTTGTTTAATACTTCTTTAACTAGTTTGTTCTTCGTCTGTTCTTTGACTAGCTAGTTTTGTGCATTGCTTTTGTAAATGCAAGGGAAAGTTAAAGACACTGGGAACAGCTCATTGCTTTAACCGTACAGTTGTACCTTCCACAGAATCTACTAATAAAAAATGATCACTGCAAATTTTGATACTTTTAGAAGGATACCAGTTTTCTCTTCTAATGATCCATTGTTCTAATAGCTCTGAGCGATTAAAAGGAAACTTATAATGAAAGAAAAGAAAACATTATGAAATAAACGCATGTAAAAATTATGGATAAAACATGTATTTTAACCTTAGTTTTACGTTTACAATGTAACCTACCTATGAAAATGTTAATTTTTCTCCTCACTGTGCAAATTTTTGCAACCAAATGCATAGGAATATACCACAATGATATTTATGAGTTAGCGCTATAAATATGTAAGATAAAATACTTAAATAATCTAAACACGCAAAACTTAATATCGTTAACAGTTTTACATAGATGAATACGAGAGAGAGAAAGAAATACCAAAATATATCTCTCTCGCTCTGCTTCAATTTTAAGGGCAAGCTACACTTAGTCACCATTCTAGTTACCTACTAGATACATCACATACAACTTTTCCTTTGACTAGTCGCGCCGCTCAAACATGTAATGAATGCTCTGTCATATTTGTTCGCCATTCTTTCTCGAATGGAAGAACGTGTGTGTATGGTCACCTATTAATAAAAAAATTGTAAAATAGGGAAATTAAATAAAAATGGGTATTAAAACAATGCTCACATACTTTTCAGAAAATCTTAAATCAGTTACTAATTAATAATAGATTCACAATTCTACGTAAGGCGGGTCAATTTTTTTATTCCCAAGTATTTAGCGGGTCAAAAAATGATAATAATAATAACGTAATAAAAACACTGCGAGCCGCATTCAGAGTAAGATTTTTACTCTATTAAAAAATATGATTTAATTAGGAGTGTTCTTTTATCGGTGCATGAAACTGTTTTACTCTGTGCATCTCAAAGCTTTATAGAAATAAACATAACCTCTATTGATTAAGCACATGCAACAAAATTTCTGGCATTAAATAGCAGCAATTAGTTAATTGTCTGAAATGGAGAGAAAATGGTGTCTAATTATAAGACATTGCCATGACAACCTATTGTGGCATTGTGATTGGCCAGGTGCTTCAGTCCCTGCCTGTACCACCTAAAATATTAGTGCTTAATTGGTGAGGAGGTGCATCAAAAATGCACAATGCCCTTGTGGGTGTTTCATGCACAGAGCTGCTCAGTGCTTCCTAAGAACAATAAAAGTACACGGGTAAAATGTCTTGTTTATTCTAAGTACATACTTTGGGATGAAGAAACCATTGTTACTATTACTTACTAATTCCTAAATAATTTTTATTTTTTAACAACTGTTGACATGGACTGAAAGCAGGCAATATTTTTCATTTTACCAAACCGTGAGGTGTACTAATTAGAAGAACTGTGCGCTGCAAGAACCTTCCTAACGAACGTTTGGTGATAGCTCATGCTCCCGCCAGTGTTAACACGTTAACTGCCACCTGAAGCACGTATGCTTCACGCAACTACTATCCGCTGGAGTCATGTGAATCATAAATGTTTCACAGACTGCTTTGCCATTTTATTGCTATGATACAGTCACGCTTCACAACAGCTATCTCAATGCATAGGAGATTAATAAGCATGGCCTGGTGCACAAAACCCCGTGCTTAGTCAACTGAAAAGTTATTGTGTTTTAGAATATAAGAAGATACTTTTCTATAACATTTTCTTCTCACGCGTTTTAGTAAAATAACAGAAGTGTACTGAAATATTTATTTTAGATTCACGACACAAAATGAAAAGAAAAATAATCCATTACTTTATAACAAGATAACAAAATGAAACAGACTCATGGCTTTCACAAAGGCATGTCACGCAGTAATATTTTTCGCCCTGGTCACATTTCCATCTAGAGTGTGGTGTTTTTTTTGGCTGCAACAGCTCTTCCACTTTCTGCTGCTATTTTGTATAGCACACAGCACATCCTCGCCTGTTGGATGTTTCCACATCAGCAATTTTATGGTTTTTTATCTTCTCAAATTGATTCTCTTCATATTTATTAGAGATATCTAGGAGAAATTCTACAACTTGCTCCCTAAAATCAGTGATTGATACATTTTTACACGTTACAGCTTTGAACAGTAAAAATGAGTTAACAATAGCTGATCCTAGAAGCAGTTCAACCGCGATTTTCCTGTACCATTTGATACCCTTCCTCAAACTATGTGAGTAGGCTTTTATTTGATCGGATAAATCAATGAAAGCTTTTGTTATTATAATCCATAACAACATCTGGCTTAACTACTTCGGAACTCCGACCAGACTTGACTGTAATCATACAGCCAACCTGCTTTGTATAAAGGGTAAGAACGTTGCTTTTGTCCTGTCCCTTCGTAACTACAATTCCTGTATTGGTCTCCATAGAGATACTTTCATCTCTTTTTACACGTTTTTGCATGACTTCCTTACGGTTGTTTTTCCGGTTCTTTCTCAGGGTGCCAAATAGACGTGTGTTTCTCTCTAGCAACTTATGCGCTACATCAACACTCGTATAATAATTGTCAACATAGAATGTTCTACAGCAACCCAGGAATGAGTCACACAATTTCATGACAACAGCACTGGGGACATTTTGATTGGAATTTTGATCTTTCCCAAAATAAATGCGAAAGGCAAACGTGTGACCACCTTCCGCGCACAGTTTGAAAAGTTTTACCCCGAATGTATGCCTCTTGTTCTTTGTGTATTGCAGGAATGCTAGTCGGCCACGAAATGGTACTAACCTTTCATCAATGTAGATCTGTTCTTTAGGAATGAAATAATGTTTGAAATTAGTTGTCAAGGATCCAATTACTGGCCTAAGTTTATATTGTCTATCAGAAACATCTGCATTTTCATTATTACAAATGCGCCAGGTTGCTAATACCAACTCCAAACGGTTTCGTTGCATGACTTTACTAATTTTATTTGCATAAATTACATATTTTGACCAATAACAGGATATAACAAACTAAACAGACCCATCCAAAGTGTAATCCAATGAAAACTTTCATTTCCTGGTGGTTTTTGTCCTTGCATTTGTTTATCCTCGCAGAAGGCCTACGATTTTCAGCAATTTTTTGAGAAGCATAATGATTAGTTTCGTTGACAATGAGTTCCATAAGATCATCCAAGAATAAATTTAAAAAATCAAGCGGTGATTGTTCCACAAAACTCTCATAAAGACACCTGCATGTTCAAGTTCATATGCGAATTACTTTAAATACCTTCCGGTAACGTTAGTCCATATCAGAGAAGCTACAATTGTAGCTTCTGCTTCGTTTTCCTCATCTGAAGAATTATCTATTCGAAAATCATTTAATACATTCTCAATAGTTGTTAGGATTTGATCGATTGTAGCTAGAAACCTAGAGCCTTCGGTGTGCATGTTCATAGTACCTGACAAACTTGAAGGAACAGCTGGAGAAACACTTGTCGTGGCCAGCTTAATTTTCTGCTTTTTCGAGACTGGTTTTACACTATCTGAAGATGATGAGCTCCCTGCTTCACTCAGCACATACTCTTTGTCTTCAGATGAGTCGACAAACGTTTCATTCTCTTCGTCTGAAAATAATTCACCCCAAAGACGCTGTACTCTTACCTGTTATTTTTCGTATTCACCCATATCACTAAAATAATCACGTTTTCTAGTATATTTCAGTACCCGAAACTATTACATTAGACTTACCGTATGCAAACTTCTGTGTCACTATTCTCGACTATCAACAAAGTAAGAAACACTCAACTCACTAAGAAAACATGAACAGTACGTAAAAACTAAATTTAGGTTAGGTCAAAAACATGTGAAGCGCGCAAGTGTCACACGACACGTGGTGTGTACATTGTTTACATTCATTTAGTGCTATATTGAATTTCACTTTGCCTAGCAGGCCATGTGAATTACATTCGCTTCGCACTAAAAACATCCTTTTTTTAAACAAAATTTTCATTTGTAGCCAGGTAAGTGAAGCAAGCACTTTACTGACCGATAACAATGATTTTATGGTGTGACCCGTGGGACTAGAAAAATTAAATGTACCGTGGCAGTTAACGTGTTAAAGATATTAGCCATGACAAAACGCTTGTACCTTTCAATAATGTAATATGTTCTCAAAACAACAGATGACACTACCACACATACTACGTACATGAAAATTTTCATTGAAAGAACATTTTAATATAATAATAATACTTTATTTAGTCCTTTCACTATACTTGTCATAATACATAATTAATACTACTTTGGTTACTTAAACTTATTGCACTAAAAACTTTACTAAGTTCTTCTTAAAATTATTTTAACCTTGGTTTATACTCTTTGGCACTTTGTTATATTCTCTCACACAACAAGCTTCTAATAAACATAGTTTCTTATTAAATTCTATGTGTACATTTTCTTTCGATCTCGTGTCATGATTATGAATTTGACCATTCGCTGTCATAAGTTGTGATAAATACTTTGGCGTTTGGCCACTTCTAATTTTCTTTATAAAAACCACGGCGTTTTTCTGTGTTTCTTGTTCAATATTTATCCATTTTAGGCTGCGTAACATATTTTGAATCCTGGTGTACCTATTTGTACGCAGTATGCATCATAGATATATTTTGCTGAACTTGTAGTTTATTCAATTGTTGTTTCGTGGCTTTAAGCAGGACAGTACCAAAGTAATTATACCTACTTCTCACCATTGTGTTATAGAACAATAATTTCGTCCTTGTGTTCAAATGAGATGCCGCCCTCGTGATGAAATAGGTACCAGATGTTACTTTCTTTATTATTTTATTTATATGTGAATCGAATTTAAGTTTATTATCCATATACACTCCTAGATACTTGAATTCAGATACCCAGTCTAGTTTCACATTCTTCTGGACCTCATACACACATCACGTTTGTTTTAGATATATTAATAGATTCTTCAATTATTCTTCCATTCTATTCCCTCCCACGTATACCATTGTATCATTTGCAAAAAGATGCACTCCACATTCCTTTATTACTTCCACCAAGTCGTTGATATACAATGTAAAGAATAAGGGGCCCAATTTGCTTCCTTGAGGTACGTCTACGGTGATTTCTTTGCTTTTTGTAGTTATGTCTCCACAACGTACCAGCTGTGTTCTATCCTCTAGATAATTTCTACACCAAGAGCTCGATCTCTGATTCCATATTTCTTAAGTTTTTTAAGAAGACGTTCCCTATCGATTGTTTCAAAAGCTCTTTTTAAGTCCAGGAAGACAGCTATCACCCTTCTTTCTTGGTTCCTTACCTTTTCCCATCTATTTATAATTACTTGTATTGCGGTTTCTTCTAAATCCAGATTGTTCCTAAGTAGGGACCCTTCGGAACCCGAAGTAGGGACCCTACGAATTCCATTAATTGCTCATATATAACTTGTTCCAGTATTTTTTCAAAAGCTGGTAATATGTTTATTGGTATCATGTTCTTTTCCTTATTTACTCCTTTTTCCTTATGAATGGGGATAATCATAGATCTCTTCAATGTTCTCGGTATTATACCATTCTCGATGGATGTGTTTATGATATGCAGTAGAGGGTATGCTATTGCCGCAAATGTTCGTTTTAGCACCTCTACTGATATTTCGTCTGTGCTGTCTTTTTTTTTTGTTCCATCACAATCTTCTTTAACTTATTCAATGAGATTGTTTGTTTCATGAGATTCAATGAGATTGTTGCGATTGTTTGAATTTCGTTAAGGTTCCCACATTTTCATTTACCCTCTCCGGACTAGTGTCTTCTGATGAAGTTTCTCTTTGTTTACCAATTTGTTCGCACAGTTCTTTAAAGCTGTCTATATAATATTCATTCATTTTGTTCGCAATGATCTCCGTGTTATTCTCAACTATTCCACCTATTTCCATTTCCTTAAAGCCTGTTGCTCTTTTCCCCCATGTAATCTCTCTTAGGATATTCCATAGCTTTTTTGGATTTCCTTCCGTCTCTTGAACAAGTTTGGCATCGTATTGTCTTTTACCTTCCCTTACTTCTATTGTACATTTATTACATAGCTTTTTGTATTCGTGCCAATCCTCTTGGTGTTTGTTTCTCCTGAATGTTTTAAATTGCTCATCTCTTTTCTTTATGATTTCTTTTATACTTTCTGAGAACCATTCACTGCCCTTTTTTCTTGTGAACACGATTGTTTCAGAGCATTTGTCTAAGCACTCTTTGTAACGCATCTATTGCATATTATGTATGTAGCCGGTGTCACACATTAATTCTTAGATAACCGATAATCTACCGCCAAACATCCATACTCGCTACATAATAATAATAAAAACGTAGCAGCTAATAGGCTAAAAACGTAGCTTTATTTTGTGAGCAACTAACATGATTTCTTAATCTTAAAAATGATTTGGAAAAAATATTTATGGCTGGATGAGAAGAGGACTAAAAATTTACTAAGCCAACTTAACAGACAAATTAAAAATATTAAGGTCTTCACGCAAATTTGTGATTAGTTTCGCAATGCTTTTAGTTTTATATACATCCTTTGGAGACCCCCTCCAGTCTTCTTCTTAACAGAAAAAAACAAAGAAGTTTAAGTCCGAACGCCTGTGTAATTCTTGTCGGTTGAATCTACGAAATGATATGTTGTTTGTTAGTCCAGGCCGGGCCTCTCTGGCTTTTGTCGCGATTATCTTCTCTTCTGATCACCACAATACCCATAAATAACTTTAAACAAGATACATTTAAAACATAAAATAGAATAATAGTCAAAGTACATATTATGAATGAGGGAGATAGTCGTGTATATTTATTTAAACGAATTAACAAGATCAATTAGCATTTCAAAATATGTAATTCCAGATAGCATCAACAATTTGGCCAGGATGTTACTTTTTTGCTATTTTACCATAAATTAATTGCATTTTTTACCTAGAACAAAAATATTTACACCATATATGTCCACACAGGAATTATACCGAAATGTTCGAAATTTGAATTGTCAAGAGGTACTAATCATATTTAGATTTACACCAGAATTTCATATACAAAACACTATGTACATATGGTTGTTGTGGGAGCAATATTAAATTCAAAAATAAATTTCCAAATAATTTGTAATATTAAATTTATTACTTACTTGTATAAGATCGATTTTTCCATTTTTTTTGCTAGATATTATCCATTTTTGTATCTCACGATGATGGACCAAGTGGCTTGTCGGTTTGTATATTATACAAGATAAACAGCCACCATAAAATAAACATGAAGGGCGGGTGCTTGAAGGTTATTTCACATCCGTCCATGATTATGTTTGGGTATCGAATAAATATTGAAGATCACTAATAATTTAGAATGCAATGAAAATAGGATGATTTGTGACGATGAAAGTGAATGATTTATGAAAATTTTGACAAAGCCATCAGAAAATTTTATGTATCTAGATTCTAATCTGTACTTTTAAAGAAGTAAACACTCTTAAGTGATAAACATAATACCGATAGATAGTAAATAATATATATTTTTATAATTTTGTATAGCGTTGAAAGATGATGAACGTTGTCGACGAAACGTAAACAACTAATGTAAATACAAAATTAACAGTGACATAGAGTAGCATTTTATTTTTATATTAAAAACCAAAAAGGTCGAGAAGATTCACTAAATTAAACTTAAAAAAAAACGTTAGTTTGAAAAAGTTTGCCATTCCACTGTTATGTACTGGACCTTTGCACATTTTTTTCAACTTTTCTTTTCCTAAACATATTTTGCTTTAAAATGAAACATTTCTGAAACGTGGGATATTCTCAGCGAGCTTTAAACCACAGTAAGATAAATTTTGCAATTATGACCATTGCAAAAGATAATATCTGTGTCATTATATTGTCAACCACTCAAAAAACTTGTCTCTTTCGTCCTACGTTAGAATAAATTCCTTTTCAATAACTTTATTTTGTTTAATTAAAAAAATAGTAAGTTAGACAACTTAAAAAGTTATAAATACAAATATATTACAATTTACTGTACTAATAATGAAAGTGTCAATCCGATGGAGATATATTTTGGGCGGCTGCTACTAACGTGTCATGTATTTCCTTAGTGTAAGATATTTGCGCATTAACCGCTGATAAATATTGAGGATATGTTAACGTGTTATCACTAATACCCAAGTTCTCGTTTCGAGTTGGAGTTACCGGCACACTGAGATACCGATTAGCGCTTTCCGCTTGGGTTAACGCTTTAATCGATGTTTTCTAAAAATAAATAAATGGGGCTTTAGTACAACTAATTTTCGAATACATGGCATTAAAATACAATGCTTATTTTAGTGAAATGTGAGAATGTAAATGACACTAATTGGCCACATTGAAGCTTTGACTTCTTTTAGTTGCGTAATGGAAATTTTTCTGAAACGCAAAAAAACTCATCAACGAAGTTCAGAGTTTAAGTAAATTTGGAGACTAATGTGAAGATTGTTTACATTTATTCTAGTATTAAATAGTCCTAAAGTGAAGTAGCAATATAATATTGTAAGTTCTTTGGGTGTATATTCAATAAATAACAAAAACATTGTTCTATTCTGGCATCAAAATCAAAACATTTAGCAGTGAATTAAATATATGTTGGAATCGCATGGACATATATGGTGTTGTAATCGCAAATGCAGTAGCGTCCTCCGGACAGTGGGCATCTAGTAAGGTTCAAATAAACTACTACTTCCCGTTAACAAAGTTCATGTTTAAAAGTATCTTCTAATAAATTATGGCTATACAAAATTATATTGAATTCGATACTTTTGCAGAGTACCGCATATGTACTCTGAAAAAGTATCGAAGAAACTAAGTTGGAACTTAGTTTCTTTACTTTTAGTTTTCGGTAGGTCCTCCTACAATAAAACTATCCCGAACAAGGTTAGCAAAACATTACCCTACTGAACAAATTTAAATGTGTACTTTCCTTAAAAACAAAAAAAAAAGACAAGCTACAATACAATAAACTCACCGTACTTCCGATAATGTTACACTATTATATTTTCAGGAACACAAAAGGAAAGTCTACAAGTACTTCAAGACAACTGCATGAGAACGATACTACCAGTAAATAGAAAAGAATATAAAAGAACAAAGTTAAATTAGTTAGATACATAAAAAACCAAATCTGGTGACACAATGGCGTTTATCTATAAAATAAAAGAAGGCACTGAAGCCAGAAAAATCTTAAGAACCGGGATTCACAACTTTAATACTAGATGATACGACAGTTCTGTTGATTGCTATACTCTTACCTTTTAGTAACAATCATGCAAATTGAGTGAAAATTAGTTAGCATCTAGTACTTGCACATAAGAGCTATTAGAATTTATACTTAATACAGAAACTTATTGGTTGCACGTGCATAAACTAAAATCTATTCCTGTCACAGTAAGATTTTTTCCTAATATATTTATAAATTAATACTTACCAAGTGCAATTCAATTTGATCGCATAAAGTATAAAACTCTTCTAAATTTTTGTCAAACCGTGGAATTTGGACATCAACACCCTTTCTAAAACAGAAAAAGCTTTAGATCTTAAGGCCAAAATATGTGTAACCTCCTTACGAGGACCCAACATCCACTTGGCTATTTTGATTGAGTATTTGTGCGGCCGTTTTGATTGTGTTCTGAAATTGAAAAAGATGTAAACTATATAATGTCGAATACAAACTGTAGAACTAACGGACAAAGATTCTCGTAAAGGCCCTATTAACGTTTTAATTTTCGATATGTTATCTAATGGTTGAGGTGGTTGTTGTTGCTGCTGGGGCTGTTGGGGATTTGTTTGAGGAGTGAGTCCCATTCCTGACACATTCATAATTAAAGTATAAATTATATTTTATGGAATAAAACAATTTTCGAAATTATAAAATAGAATATTGCCTTTAAAAAATTCAATGGATATTAAATAGGTAAAACAAGAGCGGAATGTCGACTATGTTTTTTTGTTTTCTTCTTAAATCAATTGACGCAAATATTTGTATCCAACGACAGATGGTGATCAAAATTGTATCTGCAGATTAAACTATATATCATGTAAGTGGATTAGATGGCTAGTAACATAGTTTTGAGATCAGTAATTTTATGCAAACCGCAATACTTGTGGTATTCCTATCTCTGTTTAACTCATACTACGCGCGTTTATATAGCACTGGTCCCATGTAACCATAGGTAGCATCAACAGCCAGCGATCAGTTAATAATTTCGAGCTTGCTGAAAATTTGATGGATGGTTGATGCTGCTCGATTCGTGTGCACTTGCGTATTTGTGATTATGATAGGAATTAGCAGATTAAAAATCAGTTGTTTTCTGTTTTTATTTGTTTAGTGAAATTGCAAGCTTGATAGACAACGTTTTTCATTTTGTTAACATGGCTGATACGTGGATGCTTTCAGAAATAATTTGATTAATTGAATTAATTATGAATAAATAATTATTTTTAACATGTTAAACAGAAGAAGACTTGTTTATTTTTGTTTAAATTTATCACCTAATAATTTTCGATAAGACAATCGGTTGGTTGAAGGCTGTGGTTCAGTGAGACTGCCGCCTAAGGCCCAAACTACACCTAGTCGCCAATTCAGTTACATAGTATGTAGTTTAATACATCTGCATGAGTGATATTGAAAACTGGCGACAATTATTATGTTACTAAAATCGGAACATTTTTATGTGTAAACATTATACATGATTTTACAATTAATTCTAAGTACCAATCATAAAACATAACTTTTCTGGGACAAAGTTTCTAATGCAAAGTTTGTTAAATAGAATGATAAACGTAGTATTTTACTTAAATTTATTTTGTTAATTATGTACTACTATAAATGTAAGCATGTAACTATAATAAACAATAATAAAAATGTAAAACATTAAACAACATTATTATAACAATATGACATAATCTAGTCTTAAGTCTTTTTGTTGATTATACTTGGTTTGACAACCATTATCATTTGCAATTATATTTTATAGACATCAAGCAGGCTCAATTCAATATCAAATATTTAATCAATATAAGTCAAAAAAATCTATTTAACCAATAATCCCAATTAATAGCCATTGTTTGAAATTCAATGTTTTCGATAGTGTCTGTTACCAATAAACGTGAAATTCGTAAGCATTCGCTAATTTTCCGAATAATTTTTCTAAATTACAATGAAAATAATTTTTCGTTAAAAAAATGTTAGGAATCGTAATGTATGACAAATACGATCTCATCATGATTTAGAAATGAATTGTTTTTAAGAACCTAGCACATTACATTGATTCGAATAAATCAATAAAAAGACAAGCGCTGATCATATGCAAAAGTAAAAGAATACAGTGTCAAAACCGCGTCCTCTGTGGTTAAAGTATCCCTCACAATAATCTAAAAATCTCAGGGAATATCAAGTACCGTTCTTGATATTTTAAAATTATCAATGTTCTAAATGTACTCTTAATTCAAATCAGTATCAGTATTTTTATAATTAACGTATTAGTTCATTTACATAGGAATAGAACATTTCGAAAAGCATTTCTCTAATTTTGTACTTATAAGGCTACATAGAATATAGGCATAATAGGTGTATCCATTTAAAAAAATAATTAATTTGATTCCCCAATTTTCGCACGCCCGAAATGTCATAATCTATTAGAGAGTAATAATAACATGAGAAGATATTGTAGAATTAAATACTTCATTGATGAATAATTTTATAGCAACGTTTGACTTATACCGTAAGTTTTAAATAATCATTGGCTAATACAAAACCATATTTATCTATTTTTGTAAAGAAATATCAGATATTTTAGCTAACGCTGAAGTTTAGCATAATTTTAAAAAATCATAAAGTATTGTTTAATATTTTAGAGTAATCATATCACCCCATCAACATAGTGTAACTACTCGAAAATCCCTGCCCATTCAATTTCAATGACTATCCCCTACTACTTTTTAAAATCATATGATCAATTTCTGAAGCTAAGAAATAATAAATTCAAGTGAGTTTATTTTACGAAAAATATAGCATCTAGTTCTTTTTCGAGTAAAATATTAAAAAGTAACAAAAATGGCTCTAAGCGATGCAGATGTACAAAAACAGGTATTATGAATTATATGCATTAGCTTCTTTTTTAAATTTTGCATTTACTTTGATTTAGATCAAACACATGATGGCCTTTATTGAACAAGAGGCAAATGAAAAAGCCGAAGAAATTGATGCTAAAGCAGAGGAAGAATTTAATATTGAAAAAGGGCGACTTGTCCAACAACAGCGTCTTAAGATTATGGAACATTTTGAGAAGAAGGAGAAACAAGTAGAATTACAGAAGAAGATGTAAGTTATTTAATACTTGCCTAACTTGTCTAATGCATTATGATTTTATTAATAGCCAATCATCAAATATGTTAAATCAGGCTCGCTTGAAAGTACTAAAAGTACGAGAAGATCATGTTCGTAATGTTTTAGAAGAAGCAAGAAAGCGCTTAGGTGAAGTAACTCATAATCAGGCAAAATACGCAGAAATTATTAAGACATTGATTCTTCAAGGTCTTTATCAGGTAATTGAATATTACGCTTAATCTTTCAGGATTCCATAAAGCAAATGCGTTTCTATGTTTTTTTCGGGGGCGTCGTATGAAATATATATATAATTATAACAAAAGGCTGGGAAACTGCCCTAGAGTGAACCATTTACAAGTCCAAAGATCTTAATCTTCAGAAGATGATAGAGTTGATGCCTTTATAAAGGCGATTTTGAGAAAATGCCAATTGAAGAGTGGATAATATTTTGAAAAACAAAATATTTAAAATCAATTTAGGATTTTTTGTATATGTATCACGCTATAGGGGCAATGCTCATATGTATAGGCATGTAACAAATCACCCGAATTTTTGAACATTTGACACTCATAATCTGATTTATAGGAAATTTCCCAGATTTGCCGTTAATTATGTTCTACTATACATGTATTTTCTTTTTTATTGAACACATATACGTATTCTATTTTAAATTGAATTTGTACTCGAAGCAATAACTTTCATGGATAATCAAAAAAATTGCATTTTTGCAAATTACTGCACCCTTTAGTTCGGTTACAAAATGAGTTCTGGTGCATTAACAGCTTCAGCAGATAAATACTGCAATTCTAAGACTATAATCTTATGTTTTATTTAGTTATTTGAAACCAATGTAGCGATTAGATGTCGTACGCAAGATAAAGCAATCGTCGAAAGTTGCTTCCCGGATATTATGGGTTCTTATAAAAAAGCTGTTGGAAAAGATGTGAATCTACACATCGATAACGAAAATTCACTTGCAGCCGAAACAACTGGCGGAATTGAACTGACTGCTCAGAGAGGAAAAATCAAAATTAACAACACTCTCGAAGCTCGTTTGGATTTGATTGCACAACAACTGGTACCCGAAGTGCGTACCGCTTTATTTGGGCGCAATGTTAATCGCAAATTTACGGACTAAAATATTGATATATTTCTTGCTTAACGAATTAAATACTTGTTATACCATACTTTGGAGTTCGGATTACATCACGGGTTTATCTTCTACCTCGAGTTTAATAGTACAAAACAAAAAATTTATTGTAACAGATAAAAATATTCGATAAAAGAACATTCCAACTTCAAAATTCTGATATCTTATGTTATAGCTATTAATTCAACCAAGCATATAACACAAAAACTTTTAAATAAGGAAACATGGGTAACGCTATATGTCCCAAAAACAGAGGGTGTTGAATACAAAGACAATTAAACATACAATAACGAAAATGTCAGTAAGTAATCATTCAATGTTTAACTTGTACTTGGTGCTCGTAGCTTCTATAAATGTTGTCAATAAGGTTTGTAAAATAGGCCGCTGCATATTTTTGACGTAGGTTAAAAGTGATTTATATTATTATCCGGTAATGGATTTCCTCATTTAGACGTTCCATGAAAGTAACGTAATTGCATTTACAGCGAATTGAGCGCATTTCGCATTTTTCGAAGCTGATTCGCGAGGTGCAAGTCATGTCTTGACTGCTGTTTTGTTGTCAAGAGATAGCTATGTGTCCATGCTTCATCGATTGACATCAAAACCCCTGGATTCCTTGCCTTGCAAATTATCTGTAGAAGTTTACATATGAATTCGCTTGTAATCGAGAGAGAAAGAGAGAAAGCGCGGTATCTATCTTGCGCCAAGTTTCTTCATTATGAGCCCGCTCAGCTGAGATTTAACCTCTGCTAACTCGTGCTTTTATCGATGAGTTCGAGTATCACAACTGATTTCGGTGCTCCAGGACCTGGTGCATTTTATTTACTTTTTCTGTCATACAATTTATTTACTCAAAGTTGAACACTCATGTCTTTCCTAGATAGGAATGGCTCATGTCCCTTTTCTTGCAATATTCTTATATAGTAAGGACATGAGCTACCGAGTGTAGGTAATATTCTCTCTTGAATTTCTTCGCTATTCCTACAAAAAACATAATTACATCCCGAATTCTATTTTTCATTATTTCTGAAAACACTATAAGTAACTGTCAAACAATCAATTCCAATTTTATCCATTTTTCATTAGTACCCGAAACACTGCTCTTAAAAAAACTCCAAACACATTAGCATATTCTGAATATTTAGATTAGTTTCACGTTGAAAATATGAAGATGCAACATTACTGTGAATTTTCAATCACACATTATTTATTCATAGGAAGAAAACTTACTATTACATACATTATAACTACATTTGACGAGAATGCTGTTTTTAATACGAGCACCTCATATTTGTTTTATGAATGAATTATTTTTATAAGCTAAATGATAGTAATCCGTCAAACCTTGGTATAATGAGTTCAATTCAGTCAGCCACGCAACATTTTTCACTTAAAGTGTATATATTGAATATATAAGAATTTAAAATATTCCATTTTTAGAATGTTCAGATTGCGAATTGCAATATATTTATAGAATATTGATAGTGTTATAAATGTTAGAAAGTATTATTGTTAAATATGCATATATAAGTGCTAAAATAAATGTGACGTTGTCTAATTTTCTGTTTGTTTGATACATCAAAGGAAAGTTTGTTTTATTCATCATAGTAGTTTTAACGTCGTTATGTATTACTACTGTATGGTATGTTACTACAAAAAAGAATGATTACACATTCATGATACGCTTGTAGATAATTATTACTTATCACTAGTGCTGCCTAAACTGAGGATTCTGATTGTATTCGTCGTAAAAACTCGACGGCTTAACATTAATTTAACTACTGTTTATTTATTGTTATAAAAGCTTAAAGAAAAAGGATTGGACAAAAGATTAAATCAGTGGAAAAAATAGGAGATAGAAAACAAATATTAAGGATATAAAATGGGGTTAGAAGTTAGTTGATGTACATAGGAGTTTTTGCATCAGATTGGCCATTTTTTAATCAAGATTGCCAGATATGTCAATTAATTTTGAAAACTAAGAGCCCACTGAAGTTGAATTTAGAAAATTTAGATGAATATTTTCCAAAAGGTTACTTACTCTTTAGAGTGAATTGACTGCGAAAGTGAAGACTGTTACTTTTAGTTGCGTTAAAAAATAAAATTAACTCTTAAAAACAATTTTATTATCAAAATTAATTAATGACACAAGTTCTAAATTCTAGGAATTCTTTAATATCGGTACACCTAGTAATTTTCTAACACTTTCTCCATAGTTTCTAAGCGTGTAGTCATTCTCACCTAGAAATAAATTTGTATATAGTACAAGAATTATAGAAATGGATAAATGTGTCCATATAAAACTACAATAATTAACTTTGAGAACAAAAACGAGCATTTGTAACAACATTTTCAGTGCTACTTTACGCTTTTAAAATAATTTTAATCTTTCAAACGTTACAATATTTTACAATTAAACGGAAAGGTAAATATAAATATTTACTAAATACAACACGGTACGCATTGATATTGATTATATTTAATACAGTGAAAACTGCGAAAAGAAAGTCGCGAATGAATGACCCGAAAGAATCTGACTACCATTCAATTCCCCTAATACAGAGCGGATTATGATGATTCGCGTTGGCCTCAGATTTATGAAAATGAAAACAGTCGAAGAATAGACTTAATGTTTCTAGTTAGAATCTTACTAGACCAATGAGCTCTGTTCGAAAAGAAAATGTTTAATAGTTGCAAGACGACGCTCCAACATGATTTCGACAGACAAAGCGTAAATTCAGATCATTCGTTTTAATTTCTTCCCAAATTGAACCATGGTAAGAGTGCAATTAAAGGTATTTTTAAAATACACCGCAACGATTGTTTAATATATTTCAAGCTCACCGGATCTTTTGTGAGCCCCAAATTCGCCAACCTGTTCCTCACTTGTTATTGAGTTGGTCGTTCAGCAGGCTTCGGACTGCAGGTGAAACCTTTCTAATGGTGCGTTTACAAATTAATTTTCTGACACATGGACTGGTCTCATTGTTCGCGACCACGGGAAGGTATAACTATGGACGACGAAATAGCAGCAGCCGGGTTTATTGTACTGTATAATTTAATAAAAAAAGAAGAAATTCGCAAACGTAAGCGAAGTCTTTGATGGAAAATACCAGTTTTTTGAAAAGAGAAAATCTTTCACTAAATGATTTAGCATCTGAGTGCAGTGATGGCCAATTAAAAAATTTTACGAGAATGACCAAAACGGATTTGGAATACTTGCTCTCAGCTTGGTAACTCTCAAAATTATCAAAATTGAATTAGAAAAGCGATACCACCCTTCGCGCATCAATTAATTCCTTTGAGCATACACCCGAGACCGACACCAACCGAATCGCATTCGCACCATATGCGGGCGTGCGCGCATAATAGTTTACATTTAGGCATTCGTGGTAGATCAGTGCGTGTGTGCTCAAATCTAAATGCAGCATAACACAAAGCCTCACCGCACATTTACTGCAATACTGATTTAGGACACGCCATCTGAACTCAGCATAAAGCTCAATTGTAATTTTTGTAATAATGTTTTACGCAAAAACGTGCTATCCGTGAAACGATGCATCGTGACTGAATTTTCAATGATCTAACTATTAATCCCTACCACTTGGTTACCGCCTTTTGCAAGCAATGGTGTCTTCAAAACTGCGCATTTTAGTGCCCACTAAGGCAAATCCAATGAAAGTAAACTAGTCAAACGGTTTGTTAAGTTTTCTAAAGTAACGTTTACATGATTATTAAGAAACAAGTAAAATAATCAAAGAAAATAAATTATTTGTTGGTGTGATTCGCAAAATCTGAGTACAAAAAATAAATCCCCTGCCAATAGTAATAATTAAATGAATTGTTAATTTTTAAAAAAGAATCTGATATAACAAATATTATATTAGTACTATAACATGAAACAATAAATATTAAAATTTTATACTGTAGAAAATCCAAGCTTGTATACCTTCATTCATTAAAGATGTCAAAGCTACAGAATACTCTTCAGCTCCATTTATTTCAGCCGTAGGTTTATTAAATATAGCCTCAATGGTTGTTTTTGACACATTTCTTGACCAGTCATAATATTCCATGTCAGCTTCCGATTTTAATGCTTCCCAAGGTTCAACATTCTGGAAACGGAAAGGCAATAAATTGGAATGGGACTTATTGTGGAAAACATTAAAATTTGTACTTTAAACAACGTGACTATATATGTCAAAGAATGCTATGATCACAATTTTAATGGCTTGGTTAATACTAGAGTAGATAATATTTGATATCATATTTATGTATTGCCATTGAAGACGGGCATATCAACACACACTCCTGGAAATGCACTGTGCATTTTACATGCGCAAAATTTTTGCTGCAAATTTCTTTGACCAAAATTACATTATATGCGTGTTGCAGCCTTTTGAAGAATATGTTCTATGTCCTATAAAAGAATCAGAAAGATTTTCTCTATCTGATCAAAATTATATTAAATATGCGAATGATAGATGATAGATTTGCAAATTCAAAATTTTCAAAAAATTACCGCACGATAGCATTCTCTAAATATGATTATGTAAATGCGAATTATGTGGAGGAATTACAGTGGCGTCAACGGTATTATCATACACAAAGTAATATAGGATATTATTTAATCAATGGTACTATACAGTAGGGTTGCTTTTTATGTGCAGCATAATCGTGTTGGTTGATGAATTGTTTCATTTTGCGCTATACATGCACTTGTATACTCGAGTTCTCTTGAATAGAACTTATTATAGGCCAACCTCAGTATAATGAAAGAAGCGCCTTAGAAATCCCGAAATTTTGCCATATTTGAAAAAGTATACGACTTTTACTATGATGATTGAAATGAAATGTCAAAAAAACAATTCTTAAAATAATTCCAAATAATGTCAGATGAATATACAATTTTTCTTGTAAGGTTGGCGCAGTTGCAGTCTTGCTAATTGTATATTTTAAATAGGTAACATATTTAATAACAAAATGAATGAGAGAGTACTTTCAGAATTCAATTAATGTCAAACTACGAATAAGGATACAGTTGAAAAATATGGAGGTAATTTAACATAAATATTCTCCTTATCAAATCATGTCAATTTTTACTTTATTAAATCATTCAGTTTAGATTGAAGTAGTTATCAATCAACATATAAACTAAGATACAGACTTGATGTAACTTACCCACGATTCATGATATAAAGCAGTTATTAAATACATAGCATATTCGTAATTTTGTTTTCTTAAAGGACATCGATCTGTAACAATAGTAAGTGTGTCTGTTTTCTCATGATATCTATCGCCTACCAAACGTAAAAATTTATCTTTTGCATGTTGATCAAGTTTAAAACTCGCCAATTTAACTTTGAGTGTAACGATTCTTGCTAAAGGATCTCTGATTGTAGGAGACGAATGACAATAATTTGAGGAAATAATCTCCAGTGGAAAGTAGGTTTCACATTGTTCATCAGCAGTTAATTCCTTCGGCCAAGATGTACAAAACTGTTTCAGAGCTTCACACTGTCTTTTAACTACAGGCGGAGTTAAATGTAAAAAATTTGGAATCTTCATTAACTCAGCATTACCATACTTATTGGGAGCTGGACTTTTATTTTTTGTATATCCTTGTCGCAGAGGTAAGGGAACAGTCGCCGGATGAAAACTTCTTGGCCCAGGCCAAACACTGGCCCAGTCTTGATCAGTAGCCATAATCTGGCTACGAGGCTGTTGCGCCTCTTGTTTCTTATACGTTGGTCTCTGTTGCTTCGGTTTGTTACTGCCTCTCAAGTATAGTACTCGAAATTCACCTAAGATGTCAAACCCGTATATAAATAAACCTAATATATTTTAGCTAGCATACATACCATCATCATTATTTTTCTCTTCGTGCGATTTTGATGTGGTGCAATAGCAATTAATGTATAAATTCGATTTTTTAACATATCTAACATTAAATATTTTGTTAAGAACAGACATTTTAGAACTTCAAAAATACAATTATTATTTTTTTAGTGTTGACACTGGCTGACACAACTGCACAAAACAAAACTGACAGCATTGTAGTTAGTGACATATACTTGTCAGAGCTGCCAAAACTTTTACATTGTAATTATAATCCAGAAAATCATATTCAGTTTCGGTAATCAGTTTATGATTCAATCACTATTTGTTTTTAGAATTTAAATACTTTACAAATACATAAAGAATTGTATGTTCTAATCTAACTTGATACTAAAAACTTACAACTAAAACTAAGGGTAGCTAGAATTGACATTCAAAATATATTATAAATTGTTACTAATTATAATAATTATAAATTGTTTGTTACTTTTCACTAATTGCACTTAAGATATCACTGACTTTTGTTTGACAAGCTATTTCATTCTTTGGTTGTTCTGATTACGAAGGAGTATTTTCCGGTATCGCTATTGATATGTTTTAATTTATACTGTTTATTGTTTTGCCCTCTTTGTTCTCTTTCATTCAGTTTCAGTCTTGTTGGATTTTTGTCATTGCTGGTAGACCTAATATGGTTTATGCAAAGATGTTTAATCTGGCCTCCCGTCATTTACATACTAATGCTGGCCATTGCAGGCTCTGCAACATTAATTTTATGGTCTCTTTCTGTTTGTATCTTTTTAATATGATTCTTGCTGCCTTCCTCTCAACTTTTTCCAACCGCTCAATGAGGCATTTCTGATGGGGTCCCATACTTCTTCGCCATACTGTAGTTTCAGCTTTATTAAAGTGTGATAATTTATTCTATTTTAGTTTTTTGATATTTTCTACAATCTAATTAAGCTATTTACAAAAATATGCTCAAATACATAAATAACTAAAAACGTAAATACGTAGATATAATAAAACAAAACTACCTTAATTTTAGTGTTAACTATTTTATATATTCACTAAATAAAAAAAGAACAGTTAGTGGCTTTGGTAGGACTATATTTACAATCTACATTAGCCAAACTAGGTGTATAAAGAATTCTTTATAGACATATAAAAAACAGAAATTATCTATAAAATTACAAAAATTCTCAATTTGATTTAACCTTTAATATAAATTTACAAATGTATTTTGCAAAATATTTGCTTTAAATATATGAAATCTAGAAAAGTTTTAGCATAAATTGTAACATTGACTGAAGTTCTAACCTAAAAAAATTTAATTGACACTTAACAATAATGGTTAAGTTAACAATAATAAGTTTTTGAAGATACCCTCAATCATGAGGTTTTCAATACACCAGGGTCTAAACATGGCCAACCAAAATTAATATCCACTATGGTAATAAAACAATTTTTTTGAAAACAACTGAAATGTGATTTTAAATGGATTGTCAACTAAGATTAGTACCCGCCTCGCGTATATATGGTCGGCTTATTACACAGACACCTTGGTCTTTTGTATACAACTCAATTGACGCCATATGTGACGTACATAACTAACTAATATCACGATATAAGTAAAAATTCTATCAAATTATCATTAGTTGTAGAGTATTTCTAGCATGCGTGGAGCTGGCCATATTTACGAAAAGCGAATATTGTTGGGTGGCGTGATTAAATGCCATGTAGTTCATGGATGTAATTATAGATAGTCGTTATCATACATAGGCCAACAATTGTTGTTTAAAAAATACCAGGATGCGTAAATTTGGTTCAAGGAATGAATATTGAAAACCGCAAACAATACTATATTTATAGTTAAAACACGTTACCAATCCTTTCTCAATATAATAAGACAAACATTTCATTGCTGATCAATATTTTGATGGCACTGCTGTGCTTCTAATTTTACTTTGATGATTGGTGAAGATAATTGGGACCAACATTAAAGTTATTTACTGAACGACTGGTTCTGTAGAATTCCAGTCAGTCGGCCAAACGCGAAGCTGACAATTTTAATTGTCCATGGGCTAACCAGATTAAATATCAATGTTACAACGTCGCCTGTAATCTATGCAAGCTCTATACATTTAATTGACAAATGACACTTGACAGAAACACAATCATACGGAATTTTGGCTTCTCAATAAATTTTCAATTTTATATAAAACAGTGTACTTTATAAAATATTATCAACCATTATCTTCTTAAGATTGTAAATACATATAATAGAGCTTTTCCTAAATATGATAAAATTATTTTCTTTAAAGCAACAAAAAAAAGAAGGAGAAGCATCACCGAGAACCGGAAATCAAAAGAAAACATCAGCTGCACAATTAAGGATAACAAAAGGTTTATATTATTTCTATTATAGTAATAAAGAAGTAATTTCAATGTTAAATTTTAGATATAAATGAGTTAAATTTACCTAAAACTTGTACAACAGAATTTCCAGATCCAGATGATTTATTATCATTCAAGTTGATAATTTGTCCAGATGAGGGATTTTATAGAACCGGTCGTTTTGTATTTAGCTTTAAAGTTGGTCCCAATTATCCTCACGAGCCACCGAAAGTAAAATGTGAAACACAGGTGTACCATCCAAACATTGATCAACAGGGAAACGTTTGTCTTAACATACTGAGAGAGGATTGGAAACCTGTTTTAACTATAAACAGTATTGTTTACGGTTTACAATATTTATTCCTAGAACCAAATCCAGAAGATCCTTTAAATAAAGAGGCTGCTGAAGTTTTAACAAATAATAGACGTCTATTTGAACAAAATGTTCAGAAAGCAATGCGCGGTGGACAAGTTGGTGGTACATACTTCGACCGATGCTTAAAGTGATTTCTGCTGTGTTATAAACTCTTCAAAATTTACAAGTACAATGTAAGGATTTATATGATTTTCTAACTAAATACTGTTTCTTAAAACTACACTCATTTAAACGGCTACCTTTAATAAACAAGTTTTATATTTATCATGTACACTTTAACACGTTTTAATATAAAATATTGTATTGAGGTAGCGAAATTTGTTTACACAATGTGCATAATGTATTCTTTAATTTATGTGATATACTGTTTTAATTCTCTGATTTTTGATCAATATAAATGCAAATGTTTAAGAATTTGTACTGCATCTTTATTTTACATACTTAATAAATATTAAAAAAGTTATGCATGCTCAGATCTTTTTATATACATTTTCCTATCTAAGATTACTCCAATCCTTTTTAAATTAATTTCAGTATGAGTATTTTAAAGTAATATCACTCAATCCATCAGTACAAAAATAAATAATTTAAATAACGCATAACTTGAGAGTATACATTTCCATCGTTGAATAGAATCATCCGTTCTAATCCTTCCTCATCCGATCTAATCCTTCCTCTAACCGATTTTTAAGAAGTACCCAGGAATTCCAGTGAAGATGATAGAATACCTCACAAAAAACACACCAGTTCTCTCGGATGAGTTTAAAGCCTACCAATCTTTAAATTTTTTTTCTGCTGCTAACAATCAACTCTATACTTATATTCCACAAGTAGAACCGATATAGCTATTATCGGAAAGGAAAAAGCTGGTTCAGAGAAAATATGCTACTTTATTGCTTCTAGCAGCACTATTTGGCGAGTTTGGAAGATATAGTTAACTGTTAATCTTTTGTCTGCTAGCTTTACAAAGAATCAAATTTTTGATGAAACTTAGTGTTCCCATATATGCACCTCTATGTTGCTACCTTGTCTTCGGATCGTTAACGGCATTATCACTAATTTGTTTTGGATCAGATAGAATGATTCACTGTTTTTTGGTTTCTAGTATTATATTTCAACATGTGCCTTAGAAGCTCGCTCCTTCGAGTTATTTCTATATTTTGACGTTTCAATGGCTGAGGGTTCTTTTTTCTTCTACACCTGAATAGAAAAACAGAAGTACTGCTGGACAGGTACAGTCCTTCCTCTTATTCAATTCTAAAAATGCTTAGCACTAAGGAGAAAGAAGGCAGGATTGTCCTCTTACTTACTCTCCATGTTGAATTCTACTTTTATTGAATTAATTGATGACAAAAAATGGCGAAATTTTGCATTTGTTCTTAATACTATTAGCCAATTTAAAATTCCACTTAAATTATGTTACGGGAACTTCTATATTATATTACTAAAATAAATTACTTTGATGCTTGGTTTCTCTTAATGTGGACTTAGTTACCAACTGTTATAGCATCATCCAGCCCCCAATCCAGTGACATCAAAATCCATTTGTTGCCATGAATTAGTAGTCCGCACCCACGAATATGGGCGAAAGGGTTGAAATTATAGTTATAATTTACCTGTTGTTATAAAATGATAAATCATTATGTAATATTCGTTTTCATTTGTATTACTTCAAAGTAACATTGACTCATTCAATTATAGTGTGAATTACATATCTAATATATAAAATTGTTGTAGACAGGCGACCAAAAATTGTACAATAAATGAAACTAAATTTTCATTACGAACGTTTTTAATATATAAATATCATCATCAGGTAA
>WYDF02003012.1:0-14028 GCA_009867245.2 Adranes taylori
ATTCGGTGCGAACAATACGGCTATTGTTATATAGCTAAAATCTGATGTCCAACTACCGATGATTTTCATTTTGATATGTAAATGCTAATAGCACGATTGTTTAAACATTTAACAGATAAATAAATTAGAAAAATTGGATATAAGTTACTATAAATATAGGATTTGCGCGTATTATGTGTAGTAGCATATATCAAATCCAATACACACATATATTCAACATTACGTGCAAAATGACTTCGTATATTGCATATATAATTTTAGTCATAAGCTTTACGTGCATAAAGAATGGTAAGTGGTAAAAAATATGTAAATATTTACGTTGCATAAAGCCCGCTAAAGGAACTTGTCGAGCCGAGAGGACACCGGTGTGAAAAGTAATGAATGATTTTAGTTTTGGGTTTGTAAATAAGGAACTCTTGATTCAATTTCTTGGCCAATAATAAGATTCTCCTTAGTAGGCTACTGAAATATATATTTAATAAATTCTTATTTGATTACCTTGACCGGTATTATAATCATTTTATTTCTTTCTTGAGTTTTTGATCTCTTAAATATTTGAAATTAAAACTTTTTATATGATAATTTGTTTTACGATTGTTTTATGTTTCAGGTGTTAATTCTCCTCTTCGTCAGAAACTATTTATTAAATTTATAAATAAAAAAAAAATTTAACCGTAAAAACTTCTAAATAATAATTTTAGATGCTAATAAATGCTTCTTGCACAAGCGATTGCCTTCAGCCAACTCTCTGTAGAAATCTATCTACAGAGAGTCCTTTAACTTTCTATTGATGGAAATATTTAGCCTTTGTAGAATTCAGATTAAATTGTTTGGATGTGCATTACAACTATATCGATTCGTTTTGCTTGATTTGAATTTTTCACATATTCAAGAAGCTGACAACAGGAGCTATCTATGATCAGCGTATTGTCTATCGCGTACGTACTTAAAAGTACCTACCAGTCATTCGTTTGTATACATTCTCCGGCAAATCTTTTTTTTTATTTTTGCCCTCCACGTTTTTCTTGATTTTTCACTAGTGCGTGCTAGGTAGCGCGTAAAAAGTGATGCATTTTTATATGACCCTTCATATATTCTCAGTATCTAAAGAAAGTGCTCGTTTCGGTGGATTCGATACAGTAAATTTGTATGAAATTTGTTATGGGGATAGAAGCTGGTCCTTTTGAAGATTTGGCAATTGGTATGGAAAATATCAAAGGAAACTATTCAGAAATAGTTAAATGCGATCGTATAGCCCAAAGCAAACTGAAGTTAAAACACCCGATTCAGGCAAGCTACGATATAATATTGAAAAACTTAGAAAACGCTATAATTGCAACTCAAGCGGTAGTCGATACTTTAAATCCATTGGTTCTTGCTAAAATACCTGGAAGTGACAAACTCAATGCTACAATAGAAAACTTTGCAGAATCAATAAAAAATGTACCCCCATCGATACGAAAAGTAGCTGCACAATTGTGCCAAATAATGGGAAAAGTTCAAAAAATAAATCGTCGAAAGAATACGGAAAAAAGACAATTATACGCGAAATTAGCGTTTATTTTGAATACATTGTCAAATAGTTTAAATGACTTACTTAATGGTTTTAAAGTAGCAAAAGGTCAAATTGAAGTTACTCTAAGGCATGGAATTATTGACAATGACGCTGCTGATGTTATAAAAATTGCACTAAAGAGTGTAACTCTTGATTATATAGCACCTTTTAAAAACGCTTCTAAATCATTAACTCTATTGTTATAAATTGTATTAAAAAGATGAAAGATGTTAATATATATTTCTACAGATTGGCATTTTATCGTTTTTACCTATTAGTACATTTTTTCTAAAATTGTTTTATTAATGTTGAAATAAAAGTAGCTTGTTGACCGCTAGCGTAGGTATAGCTTTTCTATTGGGAGGGGAGGGGGGGTTGAGAAAGAAAACATATTTGTACAAATAAAAGCAGATAATATCGTAGCTTGATAATCTCGTAGCTTGAGATAATATCGTAACTTGAAGTTCTTATTTTGTGTTACGATGTTCTGCATTTTGGATCGGGCTCATTCAAACAAAAATATACACCTCCAAATCTCTTTATGGTGTTACAAAAGAGGTAGTGACAAGAATGGAGTAAATAACATGACAAAAAAGATTATAATACTGAATTAAATCTTTTACGTTTAAGTGCCAGTCGATTGATAATATCCGGTTGATATTGAGTCGGTGAATACTCAATTAGGCTAGCCCGTTGAGTCGCTGATCGCCTGTGGAATTTTGTAGGTATGTTTTGAGTCTTTTTAATATCGAGAATATTCGTTCAGGCGTGGCTATAGATACTGGCAAAGTCGCGAATATTTTCAGGAGATGTGGAAAGAATGCTTCATTGCACATATCAATAGCCTACATCTGTTATTGACGTAGTGCCACTTCTTGCGCCAGATCTTATATTCAGACACCAAAATTTCAGCACTCTCATTCGGCAAGTAAGTGGTGTGCAATTTTGTTATTGATTTTTTATAATCTGGGGTGCTAGCAACAAAGTTGGGCAAAAGAAAACGGATGTTATCAACGGTTGTCCAATTATCCGAAAATCTAGCTTTAAGCTCGTTAATGACGTGGTTCAGGAAAAAATACACGTTTACGCCTGGGAAATGTTACCTGCACACGTTACGCTTGCATTAAATCTTTGGAGTTTCCGCTGGAATATTACTTCTCTTTGCTTGTCTAGCGGCCACCCGTGGAATTGTAAGTTCACTTGTAGCAATTAAATTTTCTGCATCAATACACTTTCAAATCCTTCATCAATCGTAATGTCCTGGAGAATCATCGTGAGTGTTTCCACATGGTTGCAACTCTGTAGTAAATCCGCATTGACAGGCTGAAGAATTTTGCTTAATGATGCTGTGTGTGAAAACACCTTTATGATAACAAAAAAAAAGGATTGTGAATTTTCCATTGCAAGTCGAAATTCGTACACTTGTGTTGCAGTCTTTTTCAGTTTATTCGAGAACAAGTGTGGCAAACAGGGAAGAATACAATTCAACAAATTGTTCCACAGCTAAATGTTTTTCAGACCATCGTGTCTTACACAGTGAAATCAGATTTGAATGACAAACTCCATTTTCATCAGCCACTATCTTTAGCAACCCATCAAGAAGTCAGGACTGTCTGAAGAAATTTATGATACTTTTCACGACACGAATTGCGTTACGGATCATTGGTATTTCACACGAATGCGGCAATACTAAATTAATTGTATTCGCTGCACAGTGACAAATTGTGCGTTCGGATACTTGTCTGCTACTCTAGAATGAAGTCCTTTGAGCCACTCACTCATAACAGCAGCTACATAATAACTCTGTCCAATTCAAATGATTCAAGATGTTAGATGATTGTATCTGCCAACACCGCAGCCGTCATATCATTGATGTAGACAAATACCAAAAAGCTTTCCATATTATGGCCTTCTTGCCGGCATCATCTACATATCGTGCACACTGCCAACTGCTCGTGTGTGCTTACGTCTTGAGTTTCATCAACAGGAACAGCAAAAAATCGTGCAGTTTTAATCATTTTACAGGCTTTTCCTGAATATACTGTCAACAAAATTCAATAATTAAATCGTTTTGAATGGTTGGTAAGATTGCTCCACTATCAAACGTTTGTCCCTCTTAGTGTGTTTTAGTTGAGTCAATACCCAACCGCGCCCGAAAGCGTAAAAGAATTCTCTTATTTCCATCATATATGCTTATCCCCGTACTGTGTTTTGCCGCTCACTCTTGGTGAATCACCTATATTTATTTTTTACGTATCATATGAATAAGAACTGCGCACGTCACATGAAACGAACAGGCGCCATATTCTAAAACTTCGTAGCACTCAGCAATCAAATTTATTGGAATTTGGAAGGGGTGTTAGTGTGTTACTAAACATAAGTTCGGTGGAAAATGTTACATTTCAAAATACTATAATATCAACGATCTACATACTGTTCTTGTTTACTTGGACTTGTAATATATGTTAATTTCTTGGCGAAATATTGGCATGTAAGGGGGGGGGGAGATGTTGAACCCCTAAAACCCTCCCATTACATACGCCCCTGTTGTAGACTACGCATTCTTTACATTATTTATTTGATTACGTTTTTAAGTACTGTGCTATTAACGCTTTATGGCCACAAGCTCACAATATCAACGCTGCAAAATTAAAAACCTAAGTAATCTTTACCACGAGTGCCATGTACTTTAATCAGCGCCATGAGTGAGAAAGTACGTGAAACAAGGCATTATTAACCATCGCAACTCTCTACATTCGAGTTATTAAGTACCACGAAATTCAACCTAACAATTAACCTACTATATTCCCCGCTGCCCACGCTAACTTTGAGTTGTAGGCACGCTTGTAATTTCATACAATGTAATTTCATTATTAAGGCCAGGGGCGCAACAGAAAATATTACGAAACATATGTATTCTAACGGATGGAAAACACGAATAAAGTGTACTAGGCCCCTAAAGTCGGACCCTGGGGCTCGCGTCCCTGAATCCGGCTTTTACAAAAGTGTTAAATACAGCTTATAGGTATGTCGTATTTCGTTACTGGTATAATTGGGTTGTGTGCAAGATAACGTACGTATTTAGAATTAAGTGAATGATCATAAAAATGACATAGACATATTTATATAGACATATTTTAAATAGGTCTATAAATATCTTTTAAATATTTGAATATTAATTGTCTTAGATAGTAAAATTTGCTTACTTAAATTACATTTTCAAATTTAATTTTTTTATGAATATTGTAATATAAATATTAGGAAGATTTATATGTTAACAAATATATTTCTAGTAGATATACTAATTTATTTACATAGAAACAAATTTTGATATGAATTTATATTTGCATTGTAAAAGTTTACGTATAGACTTGAAAATTCAATTGCAAACTTATTATTTTATTTAATATTTGTTTGTGACTAACTACTTTTACTTATCACTATTCAAAATAATTTTTAAGTGGAATATTATGTACTCCATGATAACGTTCTAAACATATGCATCACACATTGTAATTTGTTGCCGCAACAGTACGCATTTCTGCCTGCAAGTAATGATACCAACTTAGTGTTAAGATTTGAAGTATGTGACTCTAATGTTATGTATGTATGGTAAGTTGCCTACAATAACTGGACAACTTGAGCAATTAGATAGAGAAGTAGTAGTTGTAAGAAAGGTGTCATGTTTTTTGTATATAAAATGCATTGTTAAATATATTAATCATATATTATTCTGCTGTGTTCTTTCACCAAATAAACACTAAACTTAGTACCAACTACAACAAAAAATCTAATGCTTAGTTCACACCTGATGTTGTGTTGCCGTCGTTGAGGGGATACATTTAACAAGTTGATGGATACTCGTCAACATTGGGCGGGATACCATCAAAGAAATTTGTTGCTTGTATCCGTGTTTTCCAGTTCAGACGAAAAACATCGCTCGGTGTGGACGTTCTTGGCAACATTGTACAATGACAGTAGTTATTAAGGTCAGGTTATAAACATTTTATTTATTTATAACCTAATTTACGTTTAATTTATTTAGTGATAGTGATGGAGAAAAGTATGGAGAGTAAATATTCGTGGACCACAAATAAAACTATGGCACTTCTTGAAATGTTCAAAGTGCACCGGCTTTGTGGGATATTGTAACTAAAGAATATAGAGACAGAAATCTAAAGTTTGATGAAATGAACAAAATGGCTAACCACTTTACAACAAATGTATAAGAGGCTTTGAGGCTTGACTTGGATTTAATTTGTATACTAAGAGCTACGTAATAGAACATAAATTTCTAATTTTAGTTTGTGACCATACATCTAAGTCGAGCCTTCTTTGATATCTACTGCACAAAATGATATCAGAAATGGTAATCACGAAATAAATTGCAATTAATTTGCCAATTACAGAAATTTATTAAAAAAAAGCATGAAAACACAATATTAAACCAAATCATAAATTTGCAATATGATAAAACAAATCTTTATACATCATAGTAACGGTGTAGTGCAGTTTTTAGTCGGTGAAATAGCATGTATTGCGCTTAATAAATAATTTTTATTAGGCATGTTGAACGGCTATAACTTCTGAACGAAAAGAGCCTCCAAGATACCAAGATCTGATGCATTGTGCGTCAAGAGCTTTCAAATAAGGTATTTATAATTTTCGACAAGGATCCATAAACCGTAGTGTAGTCAAGTCAATGATTTTTGAGATTATTATATTATCTTCTTAAAACTCATTTCAAAATGGATACAGTTTTCATTAATTGACTGCAATGATTAACCTACAATTTCGAGGTAGCTAACAAATTTAATAAAATCTGTAATTGAAATTTAATTAATTGCAAATAAAATTCTATTAATCTCAAAATCCTGCTTTAACATATACCAATTCTGGCAACCTTAGTGTGGAACTCAATCAGTCAGTAATTTGATTGTTTGATACTACTCAATTAACCAGTTAAAAGTATGCTCTGTTTTCGTTCAGTTCATAGGTTAGAAAAATTGTCTGCTAATGTTTTAAATAATAAATTTCTATTCTCATATTTTGAGCAATATCTTCCGGTTCATATCATGAGTACGTTTGTTCAGCACAGAAATGCTATCAAAGGAACAACAGAATGGATAGTGCAAGATGAAAATTATGATTTTCATCAAGAAATTGCGAGATCTGGGTTTGCGGATATGCTACACGATACCGAAAGAAATGAGATGTATGAAAAAGCATTAAAACAAGCCATTAATGTGATGCACAAGCGCGGTAAAAAGGCAAACGTATTAGATATAGGGACCGGTACGGGTTTACTAGCTATGATGGCTGCACGTCATGGAGCGGATTCTGTAGTAGCATGTGAAGTTTTTAAGCCAATATGTGATTGTGCTAGACAAGTGGTAGCTTTAAATGGTTTTGAAGGTAAAATAAAAATTATAGAGAAGAAATCGACAGATTTAACTGTAGGTAAAGATTGTGATTTAGAAACGAAATGTAACATTCTTGTTACAGAAGTATTTGATACGGAACTGATTGGAGAAGGTGCGTTAAATACTTTTAAGCATGCCCATGAGTCTTTACTAGAATCAGATTGTATAGTAGTACCACATGCTGCTTATATATATGTAGAAATAATAGATTCACCACTACTATACGCTTGGAACAGGTATAAGAATATATATGACGAAAATGGGGATATATTATTAACCATACCAGATAAAATAAAAACTTGTAAAAGTATTTTTCGAAATGGTATGAGTTTTCAAGATTTACAATTGAGTGCATTACCACTTCAATATGTCAATAGCCTAGTTTCACCTCAGCAAATATTTAAATTCGATTTTTCGGGCACAACAAATGTTGAATTTGATCGTGAAAACGTTATTTCGCTTATTTGTAAAACTGCCGGTAGAGCTCAAGGTTTATTTTTTTGGTGGGATTTACAAATGGATCCTGAAAGTCAAAATATTTTATCATGTGCACCAAATTGGACACGATCCATAATTAATAAATCTGAACTATCGACAGTACCTTGGCGAGATCACTGGCTACAAGCTATTTATTTTTTCCCAAACGAGATTGATGTTGTTAAAGGTGAAACAGTATATTTGCTAAGTGCCCACGATGAATATTCTTTTACATTTGATCTAGTTAAAGAGCTTAGATCTAATGACCTTGATAAGTTTGAGGAAGCTAATTGTGATTGTCAGTTACATTTTTCGAGGACTAGAATGGGACAATTAAATGATAATACACGCACCAAAAAGTACCTTTCACTTATGGAATCTATTATACAGAGCGATAGTATAGTTTTAATAATAGGAAACGGATTTTATATAGGCCTTGCAGCTTGTAAGTATGGTGCTAAAAAAGTATTCTTTTATGAGCAGGAAATAACTTGCAGAGAGTTTATTCAAAACTTCATAGATTCAAATAATTTGTCAAACGTTTTGCTTATAAGTGATCTTAAAGATATTAGCTTAAATGGAGAGAGAATAAATATAATTTTGAGTGAACCATATTTTATATCTTCAATTTTACCATGGGATAATTTACATATTTTGCACATATTAAAAGAATGCCGGCCATTTTTATCTGATGATGTGCGGATTTTCCCTAGAAAAGCAGTAATAAAGGGTATGGTAATGGACTTTGATAATTTACATAGAATTTGCTGGAAATTGGACGAATGCCAAGGATTTAAAATGAAACCGTTTGATGATCTTATCGAAGTAAGTATTCTGTAGTTTGATATTTTTTATTTCTATCTTCTGGCGTTAATTTATACCAACGTAAATAATAGGCAATCATTAGGTGACATATTAGGATTATACGAACGACCCATCATTCATTATTTCAATGTTTTGGGCATTCAAATAATTTTTTGTTCGAGCTGCGTGGCCTAGCGTTATTTTGATGCAAATGATCCTTCTTCCAGAATATTTTGAAGTTATAAAGCACTTGCAAGCAAACTGCAGTGTTTGCTTTCCATAAGCATTAACAATATCATTCGGCATGAACAAGAAGACAAATTTCTATAATAAAAAAAATTTTATGTGATCATATTTTGTATTTTTTTGACGAACACTTTTGTTATATGATCAACTTATTCTAAAAGATCGAATCTGTGGAGGACTCCATTAGGTGTTTTTGTCTTGGGATTATAGCAATATATGCATATTAATCACGTATAATGATATTATAGACTAATGAGACAATCTACTTCCAAAGCGATTTAGTGTAGTGCTGTACCATCTTACACTGTTGTTTCTTGACAGTAGCATGACTGTTTTCTTTACTCCTGTTCCGAACAAGATCAATATTATTTTAGATAACTGCAGTTTTTGTCTGAAAGGTCTTTTTAGTACCTAACAAACAGACTTGTCACCAAACATTTGATGAACTTTCTTAAAACATTCTTTACAACTTGAACCATCCTTGAAATGGTAAAAAAATTTCAGTGCTTTTTGTTCAATTTAATTAATTTTTAGAAATTGAATCTAATCAAAATAATGTTTTAAAAACATTCAAGTATATTTGATAACCACCACTATATTTAAACTTATAAGGAAGTAGGTTGAAATGTAGAAAATACCAGGAAAAAGAACAACCCTGAAAGAAAATCATAAAAAAAATATGTTTTTCTCCAAGTTTTTTTTTAAATTTATATTCCTGAAACTGACCTCTAACGATTAAATTTCCAATTCCTGGTAAAGAAAACCTCAGATTGGATAACGACAAATAACATTCCGTCTATTGCAAGAGAATTGAAAATTACTTATACTTTATAGGTCGCTACTTGTAACTCAAATAGTGATTTTTTACTTTTAAATAGACCTAATTATTTCAAATTTTTATTTTGCTTGGATTGTTTGCGTATCTACAACTATTTATTATGAAAAGATATTAACCTGTTGTAACATATCTATTTCTTCTATCAAATATATAACATTTCTATATGAATTAAATATAATAATTATAGATCCTTTATTTGCATAAATTCTTTCTTACTTAAAGTCAAAATAAACAAAAATTCAGAAATTCATTTTTTGCTCATTTTCTCTTATCCCTAATAATCCCTTCCATTATTTGTACCCCTTTTATTCCTCCTTAATACAATCTAATATTACTAGTCATTTTTCCCCCGTTTTTTCTTCTCCATCCAGTTCCCAAACATTCCATAACCTAGTGCTTCCATTTATCTTTATTTCGCCCACAAATCCTACATACTCTCTCAGTTATCGCCATTCAGTATGTATTACTCCTTTACTCATCCCTACATCTGAAACGCGCTATTATTAGTTTTTTCTCCATACTCATTTTAGCCATTTTGCATTCCGGTAACCCATTTCCATTACTGAAATATTTATATCTACTATTGTACCTAGTGTTTCTCAATCTTCCCCACCCTTCTTGCAATTCTACATCATTAATCCTTACTTCCACTTCATCAGCACCTCATCCACGTCCATCATATTCTTAATCAATCTTTCCATCGAGAATCCTATTTTTTCATATGTTCTCTTTCGTTCTCTTGCCCATTCATTTATGCATATCCCATTCCTTTCACCCTCTAACACTTTCAAGTATACTTACTAAACTAATCTATCAGTTTCATCCATCATTAGCTTCTTCTCATACTCTGCTATATTCATGAATTATCACACTCTTCATTGTTTCTTTCACTTTTTATATTTCCGGCTCGTACTCATTATACTCCTCACATAGACCTCAATTATCAGCATTCTCATACATATCGTTCAATTGCAACTCTTGCTTCCTTTACTACCATCTCTGCGTGCGTATCACACTTCCCAATTTTACAAAGCATAAATCCAAAATACTTATAGCTTTTTACATTCTCAATCTCTATTGCTCCTAATTCATATTTATCCTCTTTGCTATCTCTCTCCTCTCTTGCATACCATTATTTTTCCACCATCACTGCCATACCCCTTTTCACTACATTCTATTTCAACCATCTCTCTCATTTCTTCTTTCGTCTTTACCATACATTCTATATCATCTGAATAGCCCACAGTCCATACGTAATATTTCTTATCGGGTTTTATATAAACTTGTTTATTTATAATTTTAGAGTTCTTCAAATATAAGTGATGAGGAAATTGAACCACAACCTTTATGGGAATATCCGGGAAAGTCATGCAGTGAAATAGTGGAAATAGCTGAAATTAATTTACTTCCTGAAGGTGGTGTTCTCGAGAATCATGGTGAAATTCATGTTTCTGATAAGTAAGAAAGTTTTTGATTTGTATCTTTTGTGTACCATATATGAGCCTAATACATATAGGTATATGAAAGATCTAGGATTTATAAAAATATTTGATTTCATGACCTGTTCTTGGAGTTTGCTTCACGAGAAATTCCCAATCTTGTAAAAAATATTTGATCTTATCGGGTATCTGTGCGAACTCAGAGTTCGACTGTAAACACCATTTTAGTTTATAATTTTAGTCTTAAACATTAGTTTTTAGTGTATAAACAATTTATTTAAACAATGGATTATAAAAATTAAGATGCGTTATAATATGGGTCCAGTTTGAATATTGAGTCTTTTTGGTGTGATGTAATATTATTCGAACGAGAAGGTACTCTTCAATAAAATAAGACATTTCCCCTATAACTTTTTTTTGCTTCTGATTTTAATGAACTTTTAAATCTAATATTACCACTGTTATGTAGGGTCAAAAGTCCTCGAGGTTGGGGCGAGTGTAACGAGGATATTTGTACTCGTTTTAATTTAATTCTACTTTATATACTTTTATACGTTTAATATTCATAAGTCATATAAATTATTCAGGATGGCTAGACTATATGAAATATTGTAATTGGTGAAGATCTTATCCATAATAAGATAAGGTACGAAGCACCATTATTTTCAAATCATACGTCATACATTTTAGTAGAATAACTCATTTTTTGTCATCAACAAGTTAACACTTATTTCTGTTAGGTACTTGTGTATGTTTTATTGACTCTTTTATATCTGCGATAATTACGTTTGATGTGACCATCGCCATTATAAAAGTAACAGTTGCTTGCAGAATTTTTCTTATGAGTTATCGAATTAGGTATATCATTTTCCTATGTATGTACCAATGTCTCTACGAATTAACTGGAAGAGACAAAGACCCCATTGATTTTGACTTTGTACCCACTAAAATGAGCATTTGAACAGCTCTTTTTTATTTAATTTCCTGTACTCTAATTTCTTATGTTTCTATAGGGCTAAACGTTACAATGGTATATCGTTATGGGTTGATTGGATATATGGTAATGATAGAAGTCCGAAGAATACGATAACAACTGGTCCAATTATTCCACCAGAAATTTGCGAATATATAACGTGGGATATGCATACGAGACAAGGCGTTTTTCTTTTGCGCGAACATTCTGAGAGGAAATCTATCCCATTTCGTTTTAAATTTGATATTTCGAAAGATGATTTGAGTTTAAAACTATTTCGTTAGTACGTGGTTTTAATAATATTTTGTTATTAGGTATGTTTATATTCTAAATATTTGTAGCGTTTTTTTATATATAAAACAAGTTTAACGAAATAATTGCTTTTGATTTATGTAATTAAATGATTGATTGATTTAAAGCTAGGAAGTTAGCATAGATTGAGCATTTTAAAAGCATTGCGTCAATAAATGTTTCTGAATGTGGAGAAAGAACTTCACAGTTAACCTGGCAGAGCTAACATGACTTTACACGACCTTATACCGTAACCTTTTTTAACCTTATATATTTTAAGGTAGTATAGTTTAATAACAAAATAAAGAAATAATTTATTTTTATTGAGCGAATATATAATATTTATTTATAATGCAAACCTAAATAAATCAAATAAAAACCATTATCGATATTATGATATCAAAAACAATTAAAATATTTTATTATTTGTTAACAAATGTAATATATTATGCGCATAACTCAAACTCAGCTAAACAAAACTTCTAAAGTGAACAGAATAAAGTAGCTTTTAATATAAATTAGCATTTTTTATGTAGTTCTTGCAATATGCGCATAAATGTTCTAGAATAAGTGCTTTTTGCATTTATAACAACTAAATCTTGTCTTTCTGTACTTCCTTAATAAACAGTCAAAACATCAACCATAAAGAAGGTGTCTTTATCAATTGCAGTCTTGTATATTTCTTCTATTCTGAGTCGAATAGGATTAGGTAATCTGGTGGTCCCTAATCGTCTTCTTACATGTTCATCTAATAATTGATGTACAAGTTTCTGCAGCAATAGTCTCCTTGGTATTTTATCGCAATTATTACTTTTGTAGATAATATAGGGATTGACTATTGGCCAGCGACATGCTATATGAGCACAAATATAAGCTGCATATGGTTTATCCACAGTACCTGCTCTACTTTTTGTTTTATTATAGTATAATATTATGACCAGTTTATCTGTTTCAATATCAATGTTGAATCTGTGCAACGATGATAGTAGGAAGATGTTATTTTTTCGTCGAATGTACGGCACCAAAGTAAACTTTTCTTGAGATGCGGACATAATCAACCTAATAGGTCTTTTCTATTAATTTCTTGAGGAATTTGAGGTTTATTCTTTCTTAGGGTGATAAGCAAAGTCAATTTATATTTCATGAGCGTAACTTCTGAGAGCATAACTACATCACTTAGAGTAGTACACTTGAATATACCCACCATCATAAATAAAGTACAGTCTCAAGGAGTTAACCTATGAATATAAGCCTGAAATCCTAATTATATCGGAACACTGGCTTACATCTTCGCAGCTTGAATTGGTCTACATAGATGGATTCACTCTGTGCTCTGCATTTTGTAGTGAAGCTGAAGTTAATCGGGGAGGTGTTGCGATATACTGTTCTCTGAAAATTGACTCCCAAATCAGTTACAAAAAGAGAGGATATTAGAAGATGATCGGTAAGCAACGCATTTGAATGCTGTGGAATTGAGTTATCCACTTCGTACCAGAGTGTCATAATTGTGGGTGTGTATGCGCTTCCACCTGTAAGTTTAGATTGTTGTGTACTTCATTATAAATTATATGCGATAAAAGTATTGAAGAGAATAAGAATATCATAATTGCGGATGACTAATTTAGATTTATTATCTAATAATGTGCTTGCTAACACTCTGCTTCATACCTTGTCTATTTCTTAAACTAAATGTAGGCTCTCAAAATGTCATAAACGACGATAAGAAAATTTGCAAACGAAATCTGAATCATTCTAACATTCAAAACATTGTGCTACACTATTGCACTCTGATTGGTCGCATGTATATGAATGTACGAATGTGAATATCGCGCTTGATGCTCTTTATGATCAATATGCTGTGGCTTTTGAAAACTGTTTTCGTACTAAAACAATAAAAATAACTTAAAGACCAGTGGCGTAACTATACCGTTCGAGGCCCGTGGCAAATTCATCGGATGGGCCCCCTCCCCCCAATATAAAGA
>WYDF02003023.1:0-14027 GCA_009867245.2 Adranes taylori
CCTTAGCCTCACTTCTTCCGCTTTCTCTAGTTCATTTAATCTCCGTTTAAGCTCATCCCTTTCCTCTTTCCATACGTCTTCTTTTTCTTTAACCTCTTTTCTCCTATTTTCGACATCTTGCCTAAACTTTTCAGCCTGTTCTCTTTGGTACTTTAGCTCACCTTTTATTACTTCCTGATCCTTTCTGATCCATTCACTTGACATTTCCTCATTTCTTGATCTTTTCCTCCCCTGCCTTACTTCTTTTTCAACGTCCTCCACAGACCCCAACTCACTTCCTTTAACCTTGCTCCGTATCACAAATTCCTTTAAACTCATCTTCTTCCTCTTACCGTTTGTTGTTCCCGAATCTATTATCTAATATTCCAATTTAAATACAAGTTGAAAAGATTTCAACAATATAAATCAGCTATATATATGAAGTTAGCCTCATAATGTGTGGTGTCATTTTAAATAGAATAATAAGGGCTATTTAAATGTGAAAAATATACAGGATGTTACTAAAAAGTTTTTTGAAAAAAGTTTATTGCTCAAAATCAGTTCAGTATATTTAGTTGTTCGTATTGGTAGAATTGAGGCTTCTTAGAGATACATATGCTTCCTGAGTTTCATTTTTCCAACTTTCATAGAAACCGAGAAATTTACACTTGAAATTTTTTTTTCAAAGTCAAGTTACTCCGACACTAAGTCCTCCGTTTATTTTAAACGCACTTAATACAAAAAATGGCGCATTTCCAACATACAGGATTTATAAAAAAAATTAAAAAATACTTTTGCGGAACACTTATGTGTTCCTGTGTTCCAAATTTCATTCAAATCGGTCCAATAGGTTAGGAGTAATTCTTGAACGTACACCATACGCACTTGCGTACGCACAGACACCGAGAAATACGACATTCTTTTAAATTTTGAGCAAGAAAAACTTATTTTGAAAAATTTCTTTTTGTGGTAAATTGTTCCTTGGGGTCTCCTCTTCGAATTACGTATAAATGGTAAGAACAAAAAAAAAACATTATAAGGAACATAAATAAAACAAAATATTTATAAATATAGAAGTTGCATATGAGAAAAATATGAGTTCACAAAAGTTTTCTTATAAAAGCACGTTCTTAGAAGCATTTGCAATCAATACATATAATATAAGCACAACCAATTCATGACCGATATTTTATAAAATAGCAAACATTAATCAAAATCTTTGCTACCATTTGAAAACACGTAGTCAAACGAATAAAGTGTGGGACATGTAGAATACACGAAAAACTAAAGAATCTTAATCTACAGACTATCGTAAATAAATATGAACTAATAGAGTTCTTAAGACATTAAGCCTAACAAGAAAAGGAATGTATGGTTAAAAGCAATTTATACAAAAAAAAACTGTCAAGTCAGCATATGTTTATGTTGTATAATTAGATACACTTTCAACCAAAATGGGATCGATTTTAGTGATTATAAACTAATTCTTATAGGGTTTTAACTATAAAACAAAAATTCGTGGACGTGATCGCCACCCCATCTTTCAAATACTGGATGTCCTACGTTTTGCTACATCTTCCATAAAACAAGAGTTGAATCTTATAGTTTTGACTGTCACGTTTTAAGTCGTCGATTAAATAATATTTGCCTTCGCTGTCCGCTTTACCGCGGCCTACGACCGGTCTTGACTCACTTTTAAAAATGTAAATTTTCCACGCATATTTTGGCATATTTGGCTAATTTCTAAAAGAGCATTTTTCTAAAAGCGCAATTTGTAAAGTGCTCCGCATGCCAGACTCCCTTGCTCCTATGAATTTTTCCGCTTTCGCGCGATCTGCTGACGTTTTTGACTTCAATTTTTGCCACTAGCGCTTTTGAGTCACTCTTTCTTCGTGTCCGCTCTGCGGTAAATTGAGGTCCCTGGGTCTTACACTTGTTGCCCAAGTTTAATTTATTCAACTTTCATAGGAACCGAGAAATTTAATGTAGTACAATAGCCAGTCTCAAGTAAATCGCTCGCAAACCTTACAAAACAAGAAACATCCTGTATATAACTTAGTTTCTAATTTTAGAAAAAAATGTTTCAAATAACATTGAATGAACTTCTGGTGGCCTATAGAAAAAAGTTTATTCAAGTGTCTTATCTTTTATAATTCCTGAAATATATCAATAAGTTTGTGAAATTTTAAATGTGGCAACATCGCGCTCTATACCACTTGCGGGGATGGCATTACTTTCATTCCATGCATAATACAATATACTATATGCGAGCGAAATTTCAGTCGTCTCATTTTAAACTGAATTTTTCAATAAAAAAATTTATTCAATTTCGAAAGCAGTTTATGTGTCTCAGACAACGTAAAATAATTGTTCCTGTAACTTTGCATACATGATCTATTACGTATGTCTTACATGTATATAATATGATTGTTGGATGTCTGTTGCTTGACGACAAGTTTCAAATCAAGTTATTAAGGGTCATATCTTTGAAATGATAAGAGCCATATGTGGTATCATTGTAAAGCAGAGCACTAGGGCTACCAAAATGTAAGAAAATATACAGGGTGTTACTAAACCTTTTTGAAAAAAAAATTATTGCTCAAAATAGGTTAAGTATATTCAGTTGGTCATGCTGGCAAAATTGAGGCTCCTTGGTCTTACATACGTTCCCCAAGTTAAATTTTTCCAGCTTTAATAGGAACCGAGATATTTAGGGTAGTACACTTTTCTCAAGGTCAAATTACTCCGGTGCTATGACGTAAAAGTTTTTTAAACTCCCTTAATCGCTTAAGTATTAAAGGAACTTTCGACACAAGAAATTGCAGAAAATTTTGCGAATCTTTTCGAGAAAATGGAGCCTAAACAAATAGCAAAACAAATATATGTTTAGCAAATATAGCAAAACAAACACTGTATATATGTTAAATTATGATTTTGGAAAAACAAAATCACACACAACTTCGAAGGTTTCAAACAAAATCGAAGGACCTTTATGAAGCCTATACAATAAAGTTTATTCGAATGTCCTATCTTTTATCGTTCCTGAGATATTTCAAAAAGTTTGTTAAGTTTTAAACGTGGCAACACCGCTTCCTATACAATTTGAGAACATGAGACTTTTTTATTCAACGCATAATACAAGGTGCTATATGTGTGCAAAATTTCAATCTCCTAATTTGAATACGAAATTTCTGAACAAAAAAAAAAGGCTCCTGCCCGCCATATTGGATTTATTAAAAACATGAAAAAATCGTTCTGCGGGCTGATAGTCTACACCTGTTTACCAAATTTCATCCAGATCGGTCCCATAGGGAAGGAGAAATTCTTGAACATACAGACGTACTTACGTACATGCATACTAACAGACACCGAAAAATCCACCTTTCTTTTAGTTTTTGAACAACAAACAATTTTTTTTAGAAAAAACTTTTTATATGAAAATTGTTCCTTATATTAATTATAATTTTTAATCTCACCGCTAGATATAATAATTTTGGTGTAACCTGTTTATAAAAAAGAAAAGACTATTTATTTTTTATTTGTTTGAATTGATTGTGTACTTATAAAATGTTGTATGCATTAATACAATTAATTTTTATTTCACACAATTCAAAAACACGTTTCCCACATTATAAAGTAAAGATGTTTAAAAGTATTTGAAGTAAAATATATATCAAAATAACATCAGTACAATACACTTATAGAATTAATATTTTTATGAAATGTAAATAAATAAAAAGAGTATGTAAGTAGTGAAACAATTTAAGAAAAACAAGTTTTGTTAAAAGTTTTATTTCATTCTCTTTACTTTGAAGATGAACGCACCCTTGCGCACTCCTTCTATCAGTTGAAGTTGGTCAGCAAGTAGTGAAATAAGAAGAAAAATTATGTTTTCTTGGTTTACACCAAACACCAGTTACACCATTTACTCTCATATCGCATAGCATCACAATACAGTAATTATTTCTAATTGAAAATGTCCATTTGTTGAAAATTTCAACGAAGTTAGTAGTTTTTTTCAAGTTTAATTTGTGGTAAAGAATTTACTGGACAAAAGAGAAAGTCCTGGTTGACAATTATTTTCTAAAATGAAACACAAAAAACGCCAGGAATCTAGAGATGAAGTTGATAGTTCTGAAAGTAGTGACAGTAGTAATTCAACGTCGTCAAATAGTTCAGAAAAAGGAACACCACCTAAAAAAACTCGATTAAAAGAAACGCAGCGTAATAAGGAAAAAAAGATGTATTCTACAAAATATGAAAGCAAGTCTAATAGGACACATAATACAGAGGATAAAGAGTTAAATGTAGATAATACAAATAAGTAAGTAGTTTTGAGTTTAGTCAAAGATTTAATTTTATATATAGACTTTTTACTAATTGTTTTGTCTTTGTAGAGAATATTAAGACATAATAACTTTTGTCAGCTTATTTAAGGAGATTGATTGAATTTATTATTATGACATTAGGAGAAGACATAGCCATGGCAGATATTCCATACACTACGAAAATAAAGGTGAATATAATGAGTACAGCAAGCATTATGAAAGATTCAATGATTATGGAGACAACAAACATAAAGAATATAGTGAAGATCGATTTCATCATAGGAGACATCATTACGATCATGGAAATGATCACCATGAAACTTCTAGGCGAGATAAAAAATATGATTATGATTATCGTTATCAGGATGAAAAATATTATTCTAAACACGATTATAATACAACTACGAGTAGCAAAGATTTGGATTATTATAAAAAAACAGAAAGTCATCAAAAATTTAGAAGTCACGAGGATGGAGAAAGAAATTATAATAGAAAGCAAAGGGATTATTATAAAAGTTATGATGATAATAGGTAATTGTGCTTTTACGAACATTTATATATTTATAACGAAGCAATGTACATGTTTATATTTGTGATTAGCACTTCACTATTCTGCGGGCAAGTATATCTGAAAAGTTTAAGAATTTTAAGCTCAGAAAATTTTAACTGATAGTTCTGTGTGTAATTATGTTTGATATTGATATTTATAGTATCAAATGCGTACCAATCCACTGTTACCTTAATCAGCTATTGAACTAGTTTGGTGTTGAGCTAATTAAATATATTGCTAAATTACGTATCAGGTTAAAGCTAAACATTAAAGAGATCAATCTTTGATTTATGTAATATGTACTAGAATGTTTGACTTCTAATGTATCATCACCATATTTTACACCACTGTCTCCCTTATAACCTCTTTCCCTTGCCTCATCACCCTTCCTCTCATATATCCCTCCTCCTCTGTCCACTTTTCTCGCTCCATCTTTACTTCTCTTTCTCATACCTTTTCCTATGTTATTTATCTTTACCACTTACTCTCTCTTGTTCACCTAATATTTCACTCCCTAGGCACTTCTACCCAATACATTCTCTTCTTTGTCACTTTCTTCTTTGTCTTTTTGTCACCTATTCTTTCTATAATTCCTCTATCCCCGTCTCCCCGCTCCTTCCCTAAAATATATTCTGTTTAAATTGGTTTCTCAGATATCGCAATAATATATTTCAGCCATTATTTAGATCTACCAACATCGTGTTTTATTAAAAATATTGAAGTGGAATAAAGTTATCTTTATGCACCAACTCTATGTGTGGAAGTATTCAGCCTCTTATTTTAGAATTAGAGGAAACTAGAATATGACTTATTTTCTACAATTTGTATTAATCAACATATTTTTTGGGAAATATTTTGGCTGCTTATGTTCGGAGTTTTAGAGCTAATATTCTAGCTGCAAAATTTTACATCTGAGTACTAATTTCATTACAGTTGGTTGGTTAGTGTCTGACATTCAATTTGTACATATCTATGTACATATACATGATATAATTAAAATATTGCAATAATATTTAATTGGATTAAAATATATTATTATCCATTTACAGAATGGCCTTCTGAGCGGGGTATGTATTACTTAATATTTTTTCAGAAGCAAAAAATATTTCCAAAATAGACGTAAGGAACGAAGCACTTCTGTTGATCCAGCAACAACAAGTTGGGGAAAACAATCAGATAAAGGAAACAATAGAAGAACACAAGAGAAATATATCGATGAAAAGAACAAGAATTCAACAGATTCAAAACAAAAACCGAATTTTGCTTTGTCCGGTAAACTCGCTGAAGCCACCAATACATATCGCGGTGTCGTGATTAAGTACAGTGAGCCTCCTGAGGCTCGTAAGCCACGTCGCAGATGGCGCCTATATCCGTTCAAAGGTGAGAAAGCGTTGCAAACGCTCTACATTCACCGAGAGAGCGCTTATCTAATTGGACGAGATAGGAAAGTTGTCGATTTGCCGGCAGATCACCCTTCTTGTTCTAAACAGCACGCTGTTCTGCAATATAGATTGGTACCATTCACCAGATCTGACGGTTCACAAGGTACGAAAAATTCAATAACGCTTTTTTATGTATATCTAAACAATTTGCTCAATTTTATAAATATAGTACATTTAAGTATGTCGAATGATCAAGTTGATGTGTAATCAAGACAGATTTTACCTTGTACTCTTTTTTATCTCATGTATTTGCATATTTTTTTGTAAAATTATGTGCTCGAATTTTTCCACCATTTGCCAGCACCAATTGACACGAGTCTTATTTTTTTAGCCTTAGTTGAACTATGTGGAATCCATTGGAAACAGATGTTTTCACATTGAAATCCTTCTATCTAGGATTTTTTTGTACACATCGGTGTTTTTTGGAGTAACAACTGATTTTTTTCAATAGTAGCATCTTGTTGTTTCTAACAACTTAAATTGTGATCCTCTCTTGATAAATACATCGTTTTATAGCAGTGCACGGTGGTTTTCTGTGATGTATTTAACCATCAGCATGGTTTAATAACCATCATATTAATGTTACTCCACGTGAGAGCATAGCGTATCTATAGAATTCCGTTATCTTACACTGTTCTACTCAACTGCCTTTAATTCTTTCCAGTTTTTTTTTTCGGCGTTGGTGGGTTCATAGGCGACTGTTCGTTTTCACGTGGGCGTTGTACATCCTACTTTCTGTTTCCTGTGGATTTCAGTCTAATGCAGTTTTTACTATATCACCAGCAGGTTTTCTTAAGGCGTGACTACTCTAAATCCACTTTCGAAGTTCATCATTTGTTTCGGTTATTATCACCACCATTCTCTAGGTTTTGCAACCTTGGAACAGTACAGATGAATACAGCTTGCTATAAAGTGTCTTATTTTCAATTTCATTGTCAGCTGTATGAAATTTCAAAATGAAATAAATGCTTCGCGCACTTTTTGAATTCGTCGTTCCTTTTCCACATCGGCAACTTCTCTGCTGATTAAAGTTTTTAAGAATAACTATAAAGTTTTTTTTATTGCAGTTTGAATCGTAGTTTGATTAATCGTATCATTTTGATTTTGATTACGTTGATTTTAAATCTATAACTTTTCCAGCATATTTAACAAATTGGCGGAACGAATTTTCCATGTTGTGTGCTCTCTGTACAATCAATGTCTTCTAAGCGTTCAGTCAGCGTGCTTTGAATATCTTTGTCACCAAGATACAATTTTCTAATGGATTAGTTGAGAAAAGTATGAAATATTCATAAAATATATCATACTGCTTCATAAAATATGAATTTCTTGTTGGATATTTATGAAATTCTAAATTGAGTTGAATGATCCTAGTAAAACTTTTATTTATATATTTTCAGATAAAGCGATAAAATGTTCTATCAAATTTTCATAAATAATCTGTGTGATGACTTATCTCGCATATGACTTATGACCCATACAGGATGACTTGTTCCAAGAGCTCTCTTAGTTTTTCACGCGTAATACCATCACTTGGTTTCATTCAGTATTCTGAAAGAAGTTTTTAAAGAGTAATTTAGTTCCTGCCACGAAAAGGTCGTGATTTGTCTTAGAAATACCTCCCGTAGCCGCTGACATATTGAACTGCGTTCTATATATATATTTATTAATAATGGTGTAGTTAATAATTTGACTATGCACTCAGTAAAAGAAGAACTGTAATTCATTGTAAAATTTATTTTTATATAATATTTTTTATTTATTTCTCTTTTCAGGTAAAAGAGTACGTCCATATATAATAGATTTGGAATCGGCAAATGGTACTTTTTTAAATAATAAAAAAATCGACGCTAAGAAATATTTTGAATTGTTTGAGAAAGACGTTCTTAAATTTGGTTTTAGTACGCGTGAATACGTATTGCTCCATGAGAACAGTAAAGATGAAATATTAGATGATGATGTAAAAACTGAAGGACTTGATGAATTGCCTATGAAAGAAGAATCGCACAATGATGATTTCAATTGAAAATTATTTCATTTCTAATAATTTTATTTATAATTGAATGTTAACATATAAGTGGTAATTTACGTTATAAAATTTATAAAGCACAATGGATCATTTTTAATTATTAGACAATTAATTCAAATAGCTAGAGTATTCTTCACAGACATTGTATTTTTCAAAACCAATGATCTAACGTTTAGTGTCCTTTAAAGGCGTCTCCCCTTTTCAGCCGATGTACATGCGAAAATAAAAATAAATCATTAGGTCAAAGGTTTGCAAATTAAAACAGTTACCCCTTCGAGCAGCAATGTGCACCCAAGCGTTATATTAAAGTAAAATCATTCTTTCTGTTGGATGTTTTTTGCAGAGATTCTTGAGAATTAGAGCTGAACAAATTGTATTGCATCATTCAGCATTAGGAGTGTGAAATTATATACCTATGCAGATGATTTATATTTGGACCTAAATGAATTAATGAGGCCAGTAAAAAATATATAGATGTTATGATACAAATGTTTGTAGCAACCGTCAAACTATGACATGGCGTATATCTTCCTGTTTAATTAATTTATTTTGTATATTACATCATGTGTAAAATGAAATGTTTTTTGCGCTAATTTTTGTCCGCAATAAACATTTTTTTCCTGTAATAGATCAAACCCAGTCGAAAATAAAAATGTTGCCAGAGTAATAATATATTTTATTATTTGTAGTTTTTTACATTTCAATTACTCAGTTCGGATCAGGTCGTTGACTGACCTGCCACCCTACCCTTCATATATGGGATGTTAGAAGTTTTTCTGTATATAGTACATAAAGCAACGGTTGTATTTGACATCGTATCTTGTAATTAATCTAGTAGCCCACTATCGTAATGAACATTTTACTTAATTTATGATTAGCACGGCACTGAACACAACTTCCTGTAATGCATAATGTTCGGAAAAGGAGTGTGCTGACATTTGTTATTTGTTTACGTTTCGCAGTGGTGTGATGTAATTTATTTCTGGACGTTCGTTACAATTTTTATCTTTTATATACGTACGAAGTACATATAGGTATAAGAAAAGATAGGATTAATGTTTTGAGATTTTTTCTATTTTACCTTAGTACGTCTATTGTATTCAAATCACTGCAATCTTTTCAAACATAATTCAAAGCGGAACAATCTACCGCAAAAAAAATGAGAAACCCGATTTCTTGGTGAAAAATTTTAAAGAAGGGTGTAGTTTTCAGTGCATGTACATACATATGTACGGATGTATGTTCCAGAATAACGCCTACCCTATTGGACCGATCTGGATGAAATTTGGTAGACAGATTCCGCAGAACGGTTTTTAATTTTTTTATAAATCCAATAATGCGGAACTACGCGATTTTTTTCGCGGCAAATTCTCTCAAAAATTGAGTGTTCAAACTAGGAGGCGCTGAAATTTTGCAAACAGATAGTACCTTGCATTCTGCCTCGACAAAAAAAATTTCCCGCGTTTGCAAGTCTTACAGAACGCGACGTTGTCACGTTCAAAGTTTCCATATATCTCAGGAACTATAAAATATAGGACGAATAAACTTTATTGTATAGGCTGCCAAAAGTCCCTTCGATTTTATTATACACATTTTTTCTAAAATTAAAATTTAACATATACAGGATGTTCATTTTCAGCGGTCATTTTCGCAGAAACTAGACGTGTAATTTTGATAAAAAGATTTATGTTTAAAGTTCCTTTAATACTAAAGGGATATGCAAAATATAAAAAATCGCACACATAATCTTGGGAGTAACGTGACCTTGAAAAATGGTGTACACCGCTAAATATCTCGGTTGCTATGAAAGTTAGAAAATGAAATGTGGGGAGCTTATGTAAGACCAATGGACCTCAATTTTGCCTCGCTGAACTGGCGAATATACTGCACAGATTTTGAGCAATATTTTTTTTTCAAAAACTTAGTAACACGTTATAATTCCAAATATATAGGCGAAAATAGTGACTCAAAAACGACAGCGGGGAAAAAGTAAGTCGACCACGGCAGCACGCCGCTCCAAAGCGGACAGCCAAAACTGTCCACGCCGTAGGTAAATATGTGGACTAGGGAATTAATAGGTAAGCGAATTCATGCATAGTCGAATTCACAAGGACAAGGCAGATTTCAATTTTTAGGTATCAATTTTAGAGCGATCGTAAGCCCTGACAAATCGGACATTGGGGCCGTCCCCGCTGTAGGCAAATATTGAGAAAAGTGTGTAGGCTGCGGTAAAGCGGACAGAAAAGCTGTCCACGTTGTAGGTAAATATGGAGAACACGGAATTAATGGTTTGGCAAATTCGTGTATAGATGAATTCACAAGACCAAGGCAGTATGGCGTGCTTCGCTCTTTTAGAAATTAGCCGAAAAGAGAATCAAGCGGACTGCGAAGTTGTCCGCGGCGTGGGCAAATACGGGGAAAAAGTGTATAAAGAGTGACCGAGGCCACGGCAAAGCTGTCCGCGCCGTAGGCAAGTACGGGAACCGGAGATTAATGGATAGACGATTTTTAGGTCACGTAAGATTTATTTAATTTATCCTAAACCACAATTGTGCAAATTGAATTTACGAGTTATAAGGTGACAGTCGAAATTAAAAGATCCAATTTTTGTTTTATGCAAGATATAACAAAATGTAGGACTTCTAGAATATGAAAGATGGGGTGACGATCACATCCACAAATTTTTTGAATATCAGTTCAACGTCTCAAAAAATTGAGAACGAAACAGAACTTGGGTGGCCACCAGAAACAAAGAAAAAACCTTTTATCACTGCAACAATGAATATTTAAGATATGGTTTTATTCTTTGGCCCAAATGTACGTTCGATGTGTATCATTTGATTCAAATCGATTCTCTTATCTAATAATAGTATAAGAAAAAGAATTGAAAAAATATCAGAGTGTGGAATACCAGTTAATACAAAGACAAAATAATCAATTTGTTTATAATACAAATTGATGAATCATGCGATATTTGTAAAAATGCCATATTAATTTGTTACGTTAGATATATTTATTTTATTTTAGAAGAAATTAAAGAATTATTGTGTTGTATAGAATTGGTTTCATACAAAACAAGTAACGCAATTTTTAACGCACTTAATTCTTATGTTATTAAACACTCTTTAGAATGGAATAACTGCGTAGATGTATGCAGGTGTACTTAGGCGGTACTAAAAGAATTGTGGCGAAGACATGTAACGCCACAATTGGAAAGACATTGTGGCGTTACTAAAAGAATTCAGCAAGAATTTAATCGTGATTTATTAATTACCCACTGTAAATCCACAGACAACATTTAGCACCGAAAAGTCTATCCGCAGAATTGAATGAGGTTTTTTCGGAATCTATAAAAATCTTTAATTTTGTAAAAAATAGCGATTTGAACAGTAGGTTATTTGCAATTTTTTGTCAGGAGGTTAGTGCGCAACATGAGCAATTATTGCTCCGTACAGAGGTTAGATGGCTTCCGCGAGCTAAGATTTTAACCAGGCTTTTTGAATTAAAGACGGAAGTAGAAATGTTTTTAATAGAGAAAAAAAAATCCTTTAAGAATTCATTTATTTTATCTTGGATGGGTTACAAACTAACATATTTAAGTGATATTTTTTCATATATCAACGATTTAAATTTGAGTTTACAAGGAACTGCAATCAATGCATTTCATTTATTTAATAAAATAGATGAATTTAAGAAAAAAAAATTTTTGGTTGGATAAAGATAATCATAATAATATCGATAGATATATTTAATAATTATTTTGATTTTGTTACTTCGCAGCAAAATTTAAACTTATCAAAATTTAATATCAAACTTATCTAATATCAAACTTATCTAAAAATTAGTTTTTCAATGTCTATAGATAAATTTTGGATCAAAACGAAAAACGAAAAGACAAATGAATATCCATCTCTATACGAGAAAGCAATGAAATCTTAGCCCCTTTTGCAACAACGAATTTATGTGCAGCGGGATTTTCATCATGATTGAAATAAAAACTAAATTTAGAAATCGGCTTTGGTTGCTTCACAGTTCCGACTGAATTTGACTAATTTACAACCCACAATTGACAAGTTAATTGAAGAAGATCAGCAGCAATCTTCTCATTAATATTACATGTCAACTAAATAAAAATTATAGATATTTAATTTTTTAGTAATCATGGGACTGATTTTCTTGTTTTGTTTGTATACGTTCTATAGGCAATGATTTTATAAATTTCTTTTTATACCTTTCTGCGATTTTCGTCAAAAGTTTATTTTCTTATAAATATGTAATAATTAAAATTTTTGGATTCAAATATGAATGATAATAAAAATTTAACTTACTAATATAGTAGTTCTTTAACGTAGCAAAATTTTTATCTTAAATAAAAAACCACCGGTCCGCGAGTTTTTTCACACCGTTGTGGGTAAAAAAGGGTGAGAAACGGTGTGCTACAGGATTTAAATTTAGTAGTTTTATTTCACTTTGAGTCCTTTTCCTCTAAAATATTGATTAGATCATCTGTCCATTTACAAAGGAATATAAGTTTTGATGACTTGGACCTCGCACATAGCGATTGACATATTGGTTTGAAGTCAGGTAATATAGTGTTCTATTTAAATTCACACAAGAAAACTGTTAGTGTTATTAAATCACTCAACAGAGAGCGCAAGCATGCAAACTTTTGTTACTTTGTGTAGTTAACAGATAATTATTTCTCTAAATATTTGTATCTACCAGTAAGTACTTTGTATCTACTAGTACTAGTACATTTGTAAACAACGGACTTATTTCGAGTTAGATAAGTATAATATTTTTTATGAAATTACAACACTAGAGAAATGAAAATATTTTTTTCTTTCGGGTCTGCTTAAAAATGTTCGAACTCGGGGCCGGATACAGGTAGTTAATTAAAAAAAAATCGGGTTCGGGTCGGGCTTCATACACAACGGGCTGGGCCGGAGAAAATATGAAAAAATAGGCCCTTGCAAGCTCTAGTATATATGTTGTGAAGAATATAGGACTTATACTTTGTAATTATTTTCTTCTACTTTTTCATTGTAATTTTATAATTTTTTATTTCTTACATCGCATTATCACAAATAACGCACCTAAGTAACGTGCGTTTGTCATTTAGTGCTATTTATTTTTAAAAAACGACATAAAACTTTTTAATTTTATAGTCCTGGATGGGTTAAAACACAATTTAATTCTTCAAATCTATAATACAAATTTTATTTTTCAATTTATACGTTTTATTTATTACGTACTAAATTGTAACAAATCCGAAATAAATATCCTAATTTATTCAGAGGAAAATAAATCTCATATTCCAAGCTCTGTCTTATAGAGAATATTATAATAATCAAAACAAAATAAACGTTTCGTGAGTGTTGTTATTTTAACTCTTTATGTAGTAGTAAGAGATAAGCTTATCATTCAATTCATTGGCTTTCGTATTATGTAGATATAATATAAACTTTTGGCGAATTCACCACGTTCGTAAAATTACCAAAAATGTGGGTTTTATTTTTGTTTTTAATTTAATATATAATTAATATTTCTGTAGTTTCTTTAGAAAATAAGTTAGTATAGGAGTATGTCTTACGTATAGATAAAATTTATTCTTTTAAATTCTTTAGAACTTCATTAACGGATTGGACAAATTTCTTATATTTTACGCAAATATAAAAATTTATTCTGGCTTAATTAGG
>WYDF02003034.1:0-14025 GCA_009867245.2 Adranes taylori
ATTGCGGAGGCTGTATCTTTGCTCCAGTATAAAATTTCAAAAAACCAATTTCACAGAAACCTTCCTGGGAGTGTACTTAACAAATTCCTAAAGTTTCATGTCTATTGGATGGATGGTGTAGTCAGGCATAAAGGACATACATACACACAAACAAACATTTATTTTTATATATATATATAGATTATTCATTTGTACATTGTTTATTATATTTCATCGTTTATTATACTTCATTGACAATTATATGTTTACTTTAAATTTATTTATTGTTTATTGTAAATTTATATATATATATATATTTCATTAATCATTGTTTCTTATATGTTTATTATAAGTACCTATTTTTATAATTCGTTGCATATTGTATATTTGTTTATTGTAAATTTATAGAAAATTTTATCTATTTTTAAAAATCTGTTTCGTGGTTGTAAATATGTTGTAAATTAAATTTTGAGATAATTATATATTACTGTGAAAAATAAATGTAATTTATTTAAATCGTTGGATTCATTTATATACCTATTGTAAATAGATCTTTACTTGACTAAAATTAGTTGGGTAAAACATCTGGTTTTATTGCAAATACAGATTTATTGAAAAAAAAACGAAAACAAAGAATAATAAATAAAAAAATAGTGATAAAGAAAATAAAATCAATGAAGAATACAAAAATATAATAATGGAAAAAATATAATCTCAAAACAACAAGTTGATATGTGGGTGACATATACCAGAAAGAGTCTGACCACAGGGAGGGGAGAGGTACTGTTGGACTAGCCAGAGAGAGAGAGAGAGAGGGACACTGGAAGTACAACGCAGGTCCAGGCCATCTAGTGTTGAATGCTTGAAGCAATACGATAAACCTAGTAACATAACCTCAAATTCAATGAGCCCCCACCGCAGGGCCAGGAGCGCCACTAACGGAGAATGAGCCCCAGCGCAGGCCCCGTACTCTCGAGTTACTCCTCACCGAACAGGCGTCTCCAGCCTAAAATTCAAATTTCATGCCATCCTCGAAAAATCGTGACTCACTACCATGTTTCGAAACGCACACACCGGAAATGATTTGTCAATTGCCATCTTGGATTTACAAATGACACCTGTCAAACTACCAAACTATATATGCTAGACCCCAAAATACCGCTCTGCGGAACGGGTACCATTTTAGAGCGATTTAGTAATAGCTCCAGGCGCTGGTCAGTAGGAACTATCTCTACTCTTACATGTTATAAAAATATTCTCTAATTCAAAATCCACGCATATCTACATTTTCATTGTTAAAAATAGGATCTTCAAACCTTTCAACTAAATTATTGAATTGTGCTACATCTATTTCCTCTTGGAAAGGAGGATCCTCTTCCCCTCTAGCTTGTACTATGTTATGAAGCACTACAGTAGCTACTATGACTGTTCACTGTTACTATACTAACACAGGAAATCTACGTTTCCATACTCCAAATAGCCTCTCTACTACATTTCGAGTACGGATGTGGGCTTCATTATAGCGGTTCTCAGCTTGCATACTGCAAGTAAGGAGTGGAATTAACAAATAATTTTCTACGTGATAAGCACTGTCTCCTGAAAAATGCAATTGTTAGATTACATACTATAAAATTGTTGCAAATAAGTATCTAGTAAAAAGCAGTATAATTTTCTATTTGAAAAGCAGCCGTTAAACGATAGTTATTAAAAATTGTGACATCATGTATTGAACTAGGCCAACTTGCAATGATGTCCTGAATTAATAAATCGACACTAGCTACAACTTGAGTATTGATCCTATCCTTTCCTATTTCTGAAACTCCACCATCTTGTCCCCCAGAAATAAAAATCAATGTTTAATTTCCTCTTGGATTAGTGATATCCCATTCTTACCTGGTGCTTGTATACGTATATGTTCAATATATATGTCGCTCCAATCAACATGAGAAAAGCGCTGATCTGAAAAAAATTGTATATTGACCTAAGAGGTAATTTTATATATTCAGGCCGTAATATGGCTATAGCCTCAGATATCCTATGATAGGAATATATCATAGGGATACTAAATCATTCTCAATTTTTGTTACTATTTGAAGAAAGTCTTCGTAATTCGTGGTCTTAGTAATTTGAAAGCGCTTAAAAATGTCAAGTCGTCCATTCCATGGAAATGATTATTTCTGTTCAATGTTTGCCATGGCACACCAACATTTATAAGTCATTAACTTCTAAATCGTCCCCGAATACATCATTATCGCGAATATCAAACATTTGTAAAAACAATTGTTTGAGTTCCGTTTAGCTATTCTGCCGTCAAATCTAAGAAGGCAGTATCTCCAAATATATAGCTTTCCGAAAACGTGCATTTTGCGTTTTTTAACTAGGCCACCTAAAAGCTTTAAATAATTTAAAATAATATTTATAATACCAAATTCATTATATACTTGTTAATTACTTTCTTAAATAATAATAATAATTTTCAATAAAATAGTTACTTAAATGGCACTTACTGCTTTTTAGCTTACTATTATTTTACCAGAAATTTATAATATAATATATTAAATGGACATAACAGCCACAAATTAGGGCTATTACGTCACGAGTATTGTTACTAAAGATGATTTAAAACCCACGAAAGACAATATATTACGAAACTACAAAAAAAAAGATTTACTTAAGAAACAAAAATCAATTTCTTTATATTATAATTCATAATAAAAAGGAATTGATTATAATTCTGCATATTATAAGACAAAACTTATCGAAATCATATGATGAATCAAATATATTTAATGCATATAAATAATATAAGAAATTTTATTTAAAAAAATTGCAATATAAGTTCAATCATATTCTATTCTTAAGTCTGCTGCATAAGCATTAACAGGAAGATTCTGCCAAAACTGTTGACGATTGTTAGGTATTAATTCCATTAATTTTTTCAGAATCAACTGCTTTCTTTCTTTTTTAATACCTCTCATGTATGAGATAGGAAATGGGTTTTCGAAATTATTTTTAAGCACTTTTACCTTCATAAATGTAGTTCTTTTAATGTGTTAAGGGAAAAACTTGTTTTGTAAAATAAAACATTATAGCCCCTTTTTGCTACTACTTCTACAATATCTTTCAAATAAATTCTGGGTTGTAAATTATTTATTTTATAATGCAATGAATGATCTGGCCAGTCAAAAAATTCTTCTTGTTTCATTTCTTTTATATGAACACGGTTTGAATTGGCTGTTTGGACGAAAGAAACTAAATCGGTAAAATCATATACTTTCTCTTTATGCTTTAAAGACTATCAGCCGACATAAATGGTGGAAACTATCAGCCGACATAAATGTTCGTCCAGCTTCAAAATACCTGAATGTTATCGTTTTTGTTTGGATTTTTGTTAATTGATTATGTAGACTAAATATGGTAATAATGACCAATTTTTATTCTGACTTGCACAATTATCAAGCCAAATAATTATATGTTCCATATAGAGCATATGCAATATGAATGCAAGAAATGTGCTAATAAGATCTTTTTTTTCGGCCCGATATACATTCATCCCAAAGACAAGCTACAGGCTTTATCTGTTGTCCCAACATCTAGAAAACTTTCATTAAACTCTATAATCCTGTGGCAAAAGATCGCCTTTTTAAACATATCTATTCTAGGTAGCATAATAATTTTTTTGCCAAATCCGCTGAAAAACTTACTACGTTTGATGGAAACTCATTTTCTTCATCACTTCTGTATTTTTCTCGACTTTCTTTTACTCTTTTTATATGTTTTCCCCAGACCTTGCAATTGTCTCAGTTTTCTGATAAAGAATTTTTAGTGTGTTCCGGATGGTGAAGTTTAAAACTATCACATAATTCACACTCTTCACGCCGTAGCCTTCTGAAAGATATGCTAGAATCATCAGAAACACATTTCCTGTGTAATACGTAAGAATATTTTAATTCGGGTTCTAAAATCATTATGCGATGCATTATGCTGCATCGTTATGCCACTAGGTAAGTATTTTTTATATGTTCACGTTGATAATGTAATATGCAAGGTATAAAAGATTGCACATGATTTTTTTATCATATCTCTATCAATTTGAGGTATTTTGGAATGTTTCCCTGGCCTATCTATTCCTGGTAGAATATTACCAGAATCTTCTTTAGTTAAAACGTTTGTAATAATTTTGTCAGTCTTTGAATTGTGCCCTACAATAGTTAAAAGAATGACGTTTTTTTCGCCGAATAAATAGTTTTCCCGGTGAAAAACAACCTCAAGGTTGGAAGATCTAGCTCGTGACTTGGAATTAAACTAGAAAGAACTCCAAACCATATTCGACAGGATATCCAAAGGTCAGAGTATTACCGCACTTTTATAAGCCCTACGACGTTTATCCTTATGATTTCAGAGGTGAAACCGTCGAACCGTCAATTGGTTTTCCATCAATTGGTATTTTCGGAGAATCTACAGTAAGACATTACAATATCGGGAGACGCAATTTGGGAATTGTATTTTTTGTTTCTGCAGCGAACATATCGCGTTTCTCGAGTGCATAATTTGCAATTAAAATGATCAAGTCTATCTTTTGGTCAGCGATTAACCCGGCCTCAAGAATGATTTGCTCAAAAATAGCGCCATAGGAAACATTAATTAAATCAAATATGAAAAAAGAAATCTACAACTAATCTACGATAAAATTCTAAATATCACGCTTATTGCTCGACACCCGTATTTTAAGCAGAATTTTTCAATCGTCTTATTTTCATTTTTTTCTCGCATTTACATTTATAACCCTTCACCCATTAACCGCTACTTCGGTTGAATCAAGGGGAAGCCTCCGTTCACCACCAAGCAGGTAGGAAGATTCATCGTCAACACTCAGCCCACCGGTTCCTCCAACAGCTCTATGCGACGTTCCATCTCCGTTCCAACTCCTCCAACTCCAGGAAAAGGATGGCTCTATCCAGTATCCCGTGAAGATCATCATCACCGCCTCTTCAAGTATATTTTCGGCGACAGCGACTAGGAATACCACATATTCATTTTCTTAACGCAACAAAGCATTTCCCACTTTCGATCCTACTACGTGAATGGAAAATATAATCACGTTTATTTTCATGACAAGGGATAATTGGATAAATAAATTCTACTTCCAGGTAAAACCCATCTAATCCGACCAGAACCAAAGATCGAATGTTAAGTTAAGACGTAGCTCGAAATAATAAGTTATTGTTGGGAGGTCGAGGTATAATCATACATAATTATACTCCATAATTTAATAATAATTACTAGATTTAACTTTAATAAAGCAACTAGGGCTCATTAATTTAATTAAACGAATTTAAATAAAACATTGTATTGGTCTACAAAAATAATCAACTTACAAAGCATCAATTTATTGTACATATATCATCATAACTAAAGGCTAATTATAAGCTTTGTCAATTAATAAAATACATTCTAGTTATAATTTATTTAAAACACATTAATATTCGAAAGAAATATATTAACAAGAAAATAATTCGTTCTTGATCAAATTAAACACCAAAATTCAAATGACAAAAATAGTCTTCAACTTTATTAAATAGTGCATAGTCTAAGGCTGAATTAAAATACAATTTAAAAAATATAACAATATAATTTACTTACGCCGCTTTAATAAATTCACATATAGTTAGCGTCATATCAAATGACGATTTGTTTCATTAATTTTTTAATCAAAGTAAAATAATAAGACTGAAAGGTGTTTGAGTTCCTTAATTACGTTTTATAATTAAATAAATTCTACTCCATGCATCCTTACATTACAATCCAAGCAGTGAATTCAACTACTATCTTTTTTGACGCTCCTCCTTAGTTTCATTTTTGGCGTTCCTCATTATATTCGTTACCAAACAACCTTTTGACAACTTAATTGTCATCTTTATAATTCTCAATGGTCTTATAGTCATTTTCTATTGCTCGTTGTTTCTACATTAGCAAAGAACTTTAGCAAAAGGCGTTTTCGATTTGACGTTTTCCGAGCTGTGGGTCAGGTATAACTACCACCATATGTGATACACCAGGAATATATCACCGTCATAAATTTGCATATAAAAGCTCTACACAATTCAATTCAACAACAAGTCACAATTCAACAATTCAGTAACTCGAATCTTTAAATGATTGTTTGGTATATTGAGGAATATCCGTACATAACTATACTCTATAACTAAATAATAATTATCAGAACCCTTGCTTGATCAAAGCCAAAGATTTAACTTTAATAAAGCAAGTACGGCTCATGAATTTAATTAAACGAATTTAAATAAAACAATGTATTGATCTACAAAAATAATGAAATTACAACGCAAGAATTTATTAAACATATATGACCATAATAAAATCGGAATTATAAACGTTGCAAGTTAATAAAGAACATTCTATCTATAATTCTAGCTATGACCATAATAAAATCGGAATTATAAACGTTGCAAGTTAATAAAGCACATTCTAGCTATAATTTATTTAAAACATATTAAAAATTGAAAACATTAATCAACAAGAAAATAATTCGCTTTGGATAAAATCAAACACCAAAGAATTATTCAAAGCACAAAAATATAAACATCAACTCTATTACAAAATGTATAGTAGTGATATAATTTATTTACGACGATTGAATCAATATTATTAATCTGTTTATAAAGGTCACAGAAAATGCCTTTTCTAAATATTTAAGGCTGTAACTTAAAGCAAACATTATAAATGAGAAAGTAGTTTTACGATAGAAACGTCAATTGAGAGTAATTATTGTACTTCAGTTTGTATTATTATTGCTATTTGTAGTGGAAGCAAAATAATTAGAATATTTGGACTTATTATGACTTTCAAATAATTTCACTTCTTTATTAATTTGAACACTATAATTAATTTTTCTAGTGATAGAGAAATTTTTGTAAAAAAATCTTCAATTCATAATATTATTGTACATGAAATATAACTTTTTGTTCTAACGAGATTAATTATACAAACTCTACAAATATCCAATTTGAAAGAATTTTCACTTTGTATTTTCATTAAAGATTTCAAAAAATTATTGCAACAAAAATTACTGGTCTCAGGAATTTTAAATGGTGCACAAAATTTTATGTTTTGCCTATTTTAGCTTGTAATTGTTTGCCGTAAATTAATAAAATAAATATGTAATACATTTTTTCTTGTACAAAATAATTAATTCGATGTACAAGTTTGTTCCAAACCAAATACTTCTAATACATTATTAAAGCATATAATTATGAAAAACACAGAAGGAATAGTGTAAAAAAAGAAAGAACTATTTAAAGTATGTCACAAATCTCTCTCTTTTCCAAGTTACAGTAGTAAATTCAGTGTGCTGCCCTATTTATCATAGTTTCAGCTATCTTTATCTAAGCCAGGCTTAAATTATGTTGGTTCATAGCCTACTCTATTTGGCCTAAGTGGCCTAAGTGCAATATAAGCCTAGAAAATTGGATGTCGCATATAAAATATCATTATAAAAGAAAACAACTATTAAAATAATAAACATATACATAAAAAATACCGATTTAAAAAAAATGTTATGCATAAAAACACAAAAGCTAACCTAAAAATTGTTATTTACTTCTTCACAAACATCTCATTTTTATAAATTTATATATATATATATATATATATATATAGTAATTTCTTTTTTATGATTTAATTATTGCAGTGCCTGATGATGATTTTTTAAAAATTAAAACCAGTCGCATAGTATAAAAAGAATAAGGAAGTACAAGTTTTTTTTTTTATTAATAGTATGAGTTTATTTTGTGGTGATAATTTATAAAGCATATACTATTAAAAAAACCAGCTAGACCAAATATTCCATAAAAAAAAGAGAATTTATAAACGCAAAATATTTTATGATGGTAACTTCCATCAACCATTTATTGCTAAATTCCAGTACGTGGAAGTATCTTGTCTCCATTCTCGTATAAATAAATTACGTATTGCAATTTTGCAAGTATTGCAATTTACTTTTTTTGCTCTATTATATTGTTGTAAGATATAAACAAAATAGATAATAAGATAAAATAGATTAACAGAATAGATAATAACCAAATGATAAAAAATAAAGTATAACTTGCACAAATAAATAATTAAATAAAAAAGCTTGAAACTTCCGCATAATAATTTAATTATAAGAAAAAAATTACATCTTACATTATACGTACGCGCAAATTACATTAACCAAAGAAAAATCTCTCAAACCTTTTTCTTGACTTAAATATTTAAAACACCCGGCACGAAGTAAAACTCCACGCCAAGAAGTATAAGAAGAAAAACCTACCCGTGCCCATCTTAACATCCCTTTTTTCCCAACATCCCTATTTCTTTTGTTACTACGCGTAACTCTATATTTCTTTTTCAGTCACTTGTTAAGGTTACCAACTACTATTAGATTTTATTCGATGAATAAATATATTTTAGATTGTATCATGACCGTTGTTTCTTGGTCTTGTTCTTCCCACTAATTTTGAGTAATGAAAGTTTTTAAGTAAAAAATAAAACAATTTTAATTATTCTAACAAGGGGCGTACGAAGTTTCTACTGTTATTTTCCGTCATATTCGTGATTATTATTATAACAATGTCATATGCTAATAAATATAGGAGATTATTTTGTTTATTCAATTGTATTCCTTTTATATACATCTATAGGTTATTTTAGTATGTCGAAAATGTTCCTTTGCTGTATATATTCAGCATATGTCAAACTCTAATGTCTTGCTATAAACTTTCCGGCAAGTTATCTAGAAATATAACCTATAAAAAATTCTTCAAACTTTAAGAATGAGAACACCGCACATGTTGCACAAAATTTAAACACCGCGTCTTTATACCTTCAATTTACGGGTTGTCCCAAAAGCTCCGCGTTGAAAGTTGAATAAGTTTAATGTGAGACATCCTGAAAGTCAAGGCAATATGTAGTGTGACCGATGATAAATGATCTGAACTACTGTTTGAACTTCAAGGTAGTAGAAGATGTTTTGATGATGAAGGTATCAGTAAGTTCGAAAAAATCAATCCGCCGAGTAAGCTTGGAAGTAGGTGTTTCTCGAACCGCCCTATGGAATATCTTGCGGAAACACAATTTTCATCCGTACAAGTTACAAATGTCTGAAGACGATCCAGATTGCCGTTTGAAAAAGTGCGATTAGTTTTTGACTCAGTTGGAGCAGTACATAGAGTTCCTGCCTAAAGTTATATTTGTGGACGAAGCCATTTTCTATGTAAATGGAGAGGTGAACAAACATAACTTTCGGCATTGGTCCGACAATTATCCTCACTGATTTATCTGTAGCAAGAGCTGATCGCGTCATGCTTTGGTGTGGTTTGTAGAATGACAGGATCATAGGCATCTACTTCTTTGACAGAACAGTTCACAATCAACTGTACTTGGCAATGTTAGGACATGAATTACTACCTGATTTGCATTTGCTGGGTTCTGGAAAACCACACAAATGGCATAGGAGGGCGTAACGATAGGAGACTCAAAAATAAATTATATGCGATATACAGACTAACAGTAGTGCTGATGGCCTCAAAAGGAGAACTACAAGGCATAATGGCTAGGGTAAAAGATACGAAACAATCAACCATTTTTACTACCTAGATTTAGTGATAACGCATAGTGGAGGATACGAGAAAGAAATTCGTAGACGTATTGCAAAGGGAACAACGGCAACGGTCAAAGTGATCAAAATCTGGAAAGACACCAACATCAAAAGGAACACCAAGTTGCGGCTTGCTACTTCATATATCTTTCTAATTGTTACGTATGCATCAGAGACATGGGCAGTGAGAAAAGCTGACGATCAGAGAAAAGCTGACGCTGAGATAGACGCCTTTGAATATGGATATGTCGAAAAATATTGCGAATGCCTTGGACTGTCCACTGTACAAATATCTTTGTCCTGCAAGAGGTCAAATTAGCAACAAGGCTCATCACAACAATAAACAGAAGCATACTTCGATACTATGATCATATGGTAAGACGCATGAAAACAATGGAGCGCCTAATTGTAGAGGGCACAAGGTCAGTTCAAGAGGACGATCTGGTACGAGATGGCTTGATCAGATTAAATCATCTATGGAATTCACATTAGCAGAACCAACCCGTCAAGCGCAAGACAGAACAGCACATTCTGAAAATATAGCGCAAGTTTCATGATGTGACCAGTTCCTTACGGAGTATGATAGACAAAGAAGAAGGAGGAAAACCTAATGGTTTATACAAGACTCCCACACTATGGTACCCAAGTCCTTAATTGACTAGATGAAAACTTCCGCCAGTTGATCGGTCATATTCGACGAGTGGAATGGGTTCCATGATTTCCAGATTTATACCCGATTGGTATTGCTGTGTGGGGCTATGTAAAATCTAAAGTTTATAAAGTCAAGATCAAAGAGAGGAACAATCTACAGGAGCGCATCATAACTCTGAACCGTTCAGTAACGCCTAACTTGGGAACCATCCGTTTGCGGAACACAGTTTAGCACTTTTGACGCATCGTATTTATCACGTCTTAAAGCGTGCCATGATATTCGAAGGATCAAATTAGAAGTTGGAAAGCTACTAAAAAAACGAGGTTCAAAAATATGATTTGCAATTTCAAGTAAAACTTACCCATGGAATGAAATATTTGCACCGTTTTGATTACGAAATGTGCAATTAAATGCAACACACAAATTAACCATTTTTTGCACAAATGTACTAATGAATATTTAGTAAATACTATAATATTTATTGCATTAATAAATATCAAAAATGTACTAATAAATCTTAGCTTTTAAACATAAGCATCAACGGGAAACGAATAAATAGTACCTAATTATTTTCTAGTGGTTTATGGTGTAGTTTACGGTTGAATAGCGTGAATGCCAGGCGTGTTGGCCCAAAACAGCTGCTCAATCAATTTCTCTCTCATACTTTATGTTGGTTTCAAGTTTTCCACTCTACGGCACGTCCAGTATAAGATCAATGGTTAAAGTTGACTTTATGCTTACGCCTCAAATTTCATGCTGATTGGATACAAATAATTTTGTAGTTGTTACGGATATTTCTCTCATAAAAGCAAGATCGTGGTTTTGCTATTATTCATTCTTCGGAAGATAGTTATGACTATTGATAATGTTGGGGAAGTCGTCCAGCCATTTGAAATGGTGAAATACCGAGTTGTGTGATGGGGGTGATTGTATGATGTTTAGTGCATCCTACTCGCTGTCGCCGAAGTAAAACTTGAAGAGGCGGCGTCGGTGCTCCACTGGGTGGCTGGGCAAAATCATCCTTTTCCCGGAGTCGGTGGTAATGGTACATCGCCAGCTGCTGTTGAGGGTATCGGCAAATCAGGTGCTGACGGTGAATCTTTGGGTTGGTTTGGTTCTGAAGTTGACTTGGATACCTCTACCACAAGATGCGGTGTGCGACGTAGCCTCATGGATATCTTTGGCCTTGTCTTATTTTCTTCGGTTTCTTGCCACTGACTTTTTGCTGCAACTTTCTTCTTCTCACAACGGCGTCCTCGTTTACGTATCTAAGATACGGTTAAAAGCAAAATGAGTTATATACGTCAATGTGAGAAAAAGAAAAATGAAGACGAGTTCTGCGATATTATTCCTACGGTCGCTGACTGGAAGAAGATAAGTATGACCGTTCTTAATGTTAATTATGATTTGGAATAGAATAAGGTTCTCATGTCACATCTGAAGAGTACAATTACCAAATTGCGTCTCCTAATGCTATATTGTGTGGACCACTTATATGGAATTCTCTGGCGAGAAGTAGCTTCTGTAGGGGTTGACTGGCCACTTGAACTGTGTGACTTGGCCGCACGATGGGCGTGGACTGAAGGAAATTTCTGCTAAAAATGTCAGAAAGCTTTAAAATCTGACCAACTGAAAAATTTCTGCCTGAACCGTTGAGAATTTTAATAATCAAATTGAGTTACCTTGTTGACGAAACCATAAGTGGAGGTGCGCAACATTGACCAAAATGTTGCGCACCCAAAATCCAAAATCTTTGGGAGCATCGCATTGAAACTCTTGCTAAAACCAGTAGAACTAACATCCAATGAGATTGGTCGAAAACATAAAAGGGTGAGCAGCATAACTGCTTATTGAAAATGTATTGAGTGAAATAATCGTTAAAAAACTTTTCGGTTAAAAGTTATAATTAAAAAGCCTTTGTAACAGGCAGTTACGAAAATATTCCCTATCTGTCAAATATACACAGAGACAAACACACACACACACATTTATGACAAAAGATGCCGACTATTTTCGTATGGCAGGCGGCCTAGCGGCCTAGCCTAGCGTTATACACGGCGGAGAACTTTGCCTTTTTCCAGCGCGGCATTTCGGCACTTTTGTTTATTATATATAATAATACTTTATTTACGAAATCAAGCATTGCAAATACAGACTATTAACAAATCTTATAACTAAAATAAAATAAGATATATTATGAGCTATGAAATATAAAAGGTACAAACTTGTGCTATGATTTGAAGTTTTGTTTTGGATACTTAAAATTATTTTACTATTGTCTGTTGAAGGTATTTGGAAATTATTGCACTATATTATACTCTATTAAGAGAGGTAAACTATTGAGAAGATATAAATATTCCAGGAGCTTTTTAATCAATTTGGCAAGCTTGTTGTGCGGGGTTGCTGTTTAAAATATAGTATCCTAAAAAGTTTAAAAAGTTTACACACAGTCCTAAAAAGTTTAGTCCCCAGTATTTACACACAGGCTCTTCATTTGGTTCATGAAATTTCTGTTGGTTGCTGCAAATTAAATGGTGAAATCCATGTGTGGTCATTCGACAGTTTTTCTTCTATTTTTGTTATTATCTTGACGCCAGACGGTGGAGTGTTTTATGTACTTTTGTACTTTATGTAAGACCCTTTTGACGTAGTATGATTTTATTTTGTCTAGTTCTTGCAGCTGATTGTTAGTCAAGAAAGGAGCTATTTGTTTCAGGGCATAGTTGGCTATTGTTTTTACTTTTGAATGGAATAGGACATACGCCTTTTCCATTGTAAGTCTGTGTAGGTTTTTAAGCTGTTGATTGCTCTAATGGCTTGTATTTTTCTATAACCTATAGATGTATGGAGATGTTTAAATGATAGTGGAATGGAAGCATTAGTAAGAGGAATGAACAAGATATGGAAAGGAGAGGTATGTGTGCCGGATAAATGGAAGAGAGGTGAAATAGTGCCTGTGTTTAAAAGGGGGAATCATTAAAAGATGGATGTAAACAGTTTTAGAAGGATTACTCTTATGGATGGCTGGTACAGAGTTTATATGAGGGTGATGAATATGAGATTAGAAGTGGAGCTAGGCAGAAAGGAAATTTTATCCGACACAAAGTGGCTTTGTCAGGGGTAGAGGAACAGTGGATAACTTAGTAATAATAAACTATGTTATCAATCAAGAAATTGCAAAGAGGAAGAAAATGTATCTAATGTTCATTTATTTAACAGCTATTTTGATAGGATAGTGAGAGAGAAGTTGTGGGTGAAATTGAATGAGATAGGAGTATCAAAAGGAATAACTATGATGATAAAGGACATGTATAAAGGAACGAGGGTAAGAATGAGAGTGAATGGTAATGTTTCAGCTTGATATGAGACCAACAAAGGAGTAAAACAGGGATGCCCACTGAGCGCCTCACTATTCAACATTTATTTGTCGGATATTGAGGAGGTGTTGCGGAAAGGGCAATGTGGTGGAATGAGCATTGGAAGAAAAAAAGTGTGGTCTCTTACGTATGCTGATGACATTGTATGAATGGCTAGTAGAAAAGAAGAGATGCATGAAATGATAGAGAAAGTGAAGAAATATATGGATAGGAGAGGATTAGAAGTGAATGTGGAGAAAACAAAAGTGATGGTGTGTAAGAAGTGAGGGAGAGAATGCAGAAACTATGAATTTTGCATAGGTGGACATAAAACTGAAAGGGTGAAGAAGTTCAGATATTTGGGATTTGTGCTGTCGCAAAAT
>WYDF02003045.1:0-14025 GCA_009867245.2 Adranes taylori
AACATCGTTTCTAGTTGTGCCAGGTTTGGTGCGATGAGTACAATGTCGTCAGCGAAACGAAGATGATTCAGGAATCGCCCATTTATATTCATTCCCTTTCCACTCCAGTCCAATTTTTTTTGAAAACTGGATTGCTAATTGAAATTTGAATTGCTAATTAAAATTTGAATAATTTGTAATATTTCAAAACCTTATCAAATATAACAGAGCCAGGAAGAAAAAGAAAAACTCAAGTGTTACAATATAAAATAAAAATCATCTAACAATTACGAAACATCACTTACTTCGACTGTAATATTTAAATACACGATTTTTGGTTTTAATTACTAACATATGATGGACGCTACGCTTATAATGAATACATCTTTACAGAATCATTAGCAGCCGCAAAGATTTCAGCGGTGCGACGAAATGCTATGTCTATTTTATTTTAAATCTACATGCGTACAGATAAATGTAACTCTAAGCGAGTTAATAGTCTTTACAAGCCGCATGTCAAAATAACTAATTAATCAACGTGCCCGGAGAAAGAAATTGAATGAAACATTGCACCTTTTAATTTTCTCGTATTTCTCGACTTGTCTCAGCGAAGAGTTTCAGATGTTTTACACATATATCACTATTTTCAGACTCCGAAAACAGTCCAACATAAATGAAGTGATATTATTATTACTTTCTTAAAGTATTAATAATTATAAAAGTCTCCTTACACTGAAGTTATCATTAAAAAGCGCGTCACGCTGTCATAAATGTCAAGCTATCAATAATTTTCACGTAAATGCTCTGGATCAGTGGCAAATCTGAGACTGAAGTAAGAGAGCAGTCTAACTCATATGTTATCATCTTCAATCAAATTAAACATTCTATAATAGCTTCTATAAGACATATACATGTAAGATACATTATAAGACATTCTATATTATGTTCCGTTGACCCGCTACACATATTACGAAGTTAAAATTTCGTTGTGCAATACCTTTCGATTATAATTCTTTTATTTTGAGTCTGAATTTCATTTCTGTGTTCGTTCGTTCCTTTTGTTCATTCGTTGTTAGGCCGTTGTCATGCTACTCTTTTAATTCGTTAATTCTTTATTTCTTTGTGCAGATATTATTATATGTGAGTTAATACATTCATTCCGCTTTGTTATCAGTCGCGTTTATTTTTTTATAAAACATTTTTAGTTATTGATGAATGAGAAACATTTTAATTGTATACTTATATATAAACGTCTAGCTTTGGCCGTCTATCTGTCTGTCCGCCTGTCTGGAACGCTTTTGAGCCAAGTTGATTACATTTAAACAAGACGACAACTATCCTTTTCTAATTCATGCGGTATGGCATAGTTGCGTATCTTCCCTTAGGTTTTAATAATATTTACATACATTTATTTATGATTTATAAATTAACATAGCGGCAATGGCTATCTTTCTCTTAGATGTATTCTGCGGCATAGTCTGTCTGCGTTAAGCGTAGCATCTACATATTATAATTTACCAATAATATAAAATATGACCTGGTAATGGATAGTCGTTTTACGACGGGTTATCATCTACTATTCAGATATTGTGTTAATGTGCTGTGGTCCCTCCTATCCCTTAGCTCTTTTTCAAAATCATATAAATAAACATGTGAAGAAGCTTTTACCATATTAAAACAAATAAAGATATAAAGCGGATGCTGCCATCTGCCAGGTAATAGCTAAAGCTGTAAAACAAGCCAGATGAATAATCATTGACTTCTTTTTGCGACAATCTACTAAACCCAACTCGCACAAAAAGAATAAATTGATCATAAATGTTCAATGTGGAAAGTTGAACGTTTATTGATTAGCCACCTGCCGGACGAAATTTATATATCAATTCAAAACTCACAAGAATACCAAATTTTATTAAAATAATGAAAAAAATTCTAATTTCCGCACAAGTTAACATAATCATATCATATTATTTTAATAAATTGGATGAAAAATCAAAACAATGGAAAATAAAATGTCATTGATATGCAACATAGCGTAATCTATTGATAATGGACAGAAGCGACTAAATCTAGAAACATAGTACGTTGCCAAATCATTTAAAATTACGCCAAAACTAAGAGTCGTTTGAAAAGAATGAAAAATACGTGAACTCTTGATTTATATTAAAAAAATTTATTCGCATAATACAAAAACATGTGCCTCTTTTATAAAAAGATTTGTGGCATAGATATAACAAAGTACCTCAACTCTATGTAAAAAATAAATAAAATCACCTTGATTTAAAACATATACAAAAAAAAATAGCAAAAGGCCATTGAGTAAGTAATAACTAGAGGTTTAAAACAACGTTAATTTTTCGTACTACGATCAGTGTGGCGACGGATTTCCATCTGATCTCGTACCCACAAAGGAATTACCAGTTGAAATCTCATTTTCAGCAACTGCTGTTTTATGCATCATAATATCTCCACTACATAATGAACATAGTGCTAGAGAAGCGTTGTAAAATTGTATTTAGTAAAATTATTTTTAAAGATGAATATGATTCTACTTTTATACATTTCAAAATAGACTAGTTATCCAATTGTGCCAAAAATTTGGAAAACTTGTTTCTTAAATGAGATTTTATAACAAAACAAATATAAAAATAAATGTATGCATGTGTGTAGCTGTGTGTGGATTATCAGCATACACTACAGCATAACTTTGGAATGCCTGAAGTAATTAAAACCCGACTTGATATACTTACGACTTTAAAGATTTATACAGTAATATAATAAACTAATGGGGGTTCAACAAGGAATGGTAGTCAGGATGGAGAAGAAGGAAATCTATTTATTTATGAACATGTAGTTATAGAAACATTGAGTATATTTACAAACAACCGGTATTCATCTAATTATTTATAGCAATTTCAAACTTTTAATTATTTTTTGAAATTAATACGAAATTACAATAATTCCAAGAAACAATATTGAGATTGTACATCTCAATATTGTTATCAAATCAGCATAAAAGAAATTATTTAAAATTAAGTGGGGGTTAAAGTCTGTTCACAGTCAACATGCAGTAAATATTAACGTGGTTAACGCGTTATTGATGCAATGTGTCAGGGTCGGACTTATAACTCGATTTAATTTGTTATTTATTAAATTTACTAACTTGCAGTTGTGTATGTTAAAAATGATAGCCACATACATATTATAACTGCAAAACAAATGTTGTTGCAAATATGCATAAAACATATCACAGAAACTATAAAAATATACAATATACAAAAACGCATCAAGAATTATGACAATATAAAACAAACGCGTAAATTTACTAACTTGCAATTGCCTAAACAAATGCTGTTGCACATATGCCATTCTCATCATCAATATGACAGATTATTAACCTTTTTCCCTTTCCTGAAAATTTCAAAATTATTAGCCCACTTTTTATCACAACTATTGAAGGTTTACGTCAACTAGGCTATAATTAAATGTTTATAGTTTTTGCCTGAGAGTTTTGATAAGCCAGTGGAAAATCCATTCAAGAAGGCTTCCCTTGAACTTGTAATAGACGAGTCAAGCCATACTTTGGATTTCGTATGGCTGGCATTAACCGATGTCTCGTCCAAATAATCAATTTTTCGGTCTTCACTCCTAAACGCTTTAACTTTTTTTAAATATCCTCTTCTCCGTAACACAATTTCATCTATGTCCAATAACACGCTGTTTCTTCCGCGTTTTTGATATGTAAAATTAATTTCTTCTAGTAATTTATAAAAAGTTATTATTTTGAAATTTGGGCAAATCCGGATCATTATATGCGTCGTTTAAAACTTTGTCAATGGTAGGCAGCTCATTTTTGAAGAAAAATGCATGTACTTTTTTCTAATAGGATTTTTGATACCATCGTCAATTGATCCAGGCATATTTTTTCGGTTTTGGTTGGTTTTTGGCGCAGAAAATGAATGATTCTGTTTATGTTCCCTGATTATATTGAAGACACTGCGGCGACACACCCCTGCTTCAGTTGCAACAATGTCATCTATTAGTAAAATCGGATTTTCCTGAAGCTCATATTTATAAATATAGAGTATCATTTCTTTGGTTTTTAGATCAAAATGTCCCTTTTTGTCCTTTTTTTTTGGGAGGCTAAAATGTATAGCTGACATTTTCAATTGTTTATAAAGTTTAATATTAAGTCAAATAATAAAATTATTATAAAAATGGTTATATCTAATAATTGCATGCTGTACGAAAGGGGATGACTGTGGGGGAAGAGTAGAAGAAAGTGGATAGCCTAGAAGGGATTGAACCACACAGTTAAACCAGTAAAGTTCTGTTCTTGTTTAGTTGAATTAGTTTGTAAGCTTGACTTGGACCATTTTTATATAGACATTATCAAAAAATATTTTTTTTTACATTATACTGTAATAAAGAATGTTTTTTCATAATTTATTTAATAAAGAACTGTAACTGTCAAATAAATTGTAAACAATTTTAAGATGTCCTGTTATTCAGTAACTATTATACATATGAACCATTTATTTGACAGTTACTAAATAACAGGCAGTCTTAAAATTGTTTACAATTTATTTGACAGTTACAGTTCTTTATTAAATAAACTATTAAGAACTTTGTCTTTTTATTACTTAGTCAATGGTTTAAACTTTTAGTAAGTTACATTAAAAATAAAATACTTTCAATTATTTCAAGACATTGTTTTTAGTAAAAATAATATTTTAGTAAATGAAGTTTAAAATAAAATACTTTCAATTACAATTAGCTTAAAAAAATATTTATGATACTTTTCAATTTACATTCTGATAGAACAATTGTAAACACTATTTACATAAATTCTTTTTCAAAATTGCTTTTACGAAATTTAAAGTACTCTAAATGTAATTAAATTACCTTATTAAGTTCTAGTAAAAATTAATATGAACTAAATAATATGAACTAAAAAATAATGAGTGTTATAAAATGCGCATGGTTAATTTTTCCGCAGCGCTACAAGATATTACGTATGGCTACGTTGTAATAGGTCTCTCTTACTTCTATTGACATGTAATTTAATGGAAACTGTAAATATACAGTTTTTGAATGGAATTATAGCTTTCTATAATTCCATATGCGTTGTTTTGCAATTTTCATGTCAGCCAGTCAGCTGTCTAAATCACACAAGACATTTCATTACAAAATTAAGTTAATAAACGAGTAAAATACACAATTAAAAGCAAATTGAAATGAAATGTCGCTACGCACCAAAGTGCTCGGTTTAGTGGAGATTGTGTTACGTGTTCCACCTTTATTTGTCATAGATGAGATACTTAAAATTGGTCTAGGTATTTCCGAATTCACCGAACGTGATTTATCACATTTCGATAATTTAGAAGTCAATAACTTTAATTATTCAACAACGGCACATCATGATCCAACGTTTTACAGAATCGCATTGATGTCTTTGGGTAGATTTCTTATAAGTACTGCAGGTAAGATGATTTTTATTGTTTATCATAAGTTTCATAAGCAATTAATATTTGTTTATAATTTTAGGATGTATAGCAGCATTATGTTTATTCGTATTAAATCCAAAACATTTAATGGTAGTCTATATGTATTTAATATCAGTTGGAGTAGTATTTGTATCTTATTGGTCAAATTTAAGTACTATGAAAGCAGTTATAAATGGCATTACAGAGACGGCTCCATCATCAAGTATTTTGGATGAAATTTTATTGCTAGATTTTAAGAATCTTTTGAATCCTAATAGTTACGCATTTAATGTTGTTGAAAACGTTCTGTTCCAATTGTTTCTGATGTTTATCTTTGTTAACATACATTTAGGACCACGGTATTATATACTTCAAAAAGTTTTACCTGTAGCTTTTATGGCTCCATCAATTCTCGCTATTTTACCCGTTCCGATAACAGTACTAAATCATGCTCCAGTATTTGCTGCTTTATTGCCATTGGCTTTAGTGAAATTTGTTCTTTGGGCTTCTGTTGTATCACTAGGCCAAAGTATGTATAGCGGTTATTTACAAGCACGAAATTACATTTCAAATTTTGGCATGTCGGCTTTAATTGAATCGGAATGGCAACGTTTAAATGTACCCGAAGTTTTACGTACATTTTGGATTCTGCGTGTATTTGAGCATACTGGTATCTTCTTTATTAGTGGCTTATGGTTACAGGTCGATGCAAATGGTTTAACACCAGCTTTTAGATTGCTTAAAAATACAATGATAACCGGATGTGATACGCTTACAGCAGTTTTAGGTTTAACAAGCATTGTATCATATTTATGTCATCATTTAGGTAAACTATTCCAATGGATATTGCTTACAGAAGATGAAAATGATAAAGGTCTAGGAACAGTTTCTGCTATATTGTTCTATATCCTAGCTCTACAAACTGGATTAACTGGATTAGATCCAGAGAAACGTTTCGTCCGATTATTTCGTAATTTTTGTTTATTATTCACGGCTTTATTACATTTTATTCATAATATGGTAAATCCCCTATTGATGAGTTTAAGTGCATCGCATAATCCATCACTGAAACGACATTTTCGTGCGCTTGCAGTTTGTGCATTTCTTGTGTGGTTTCCGATTTTACTACTTTGGTATCTATGGTCACGTTTTACTATATCCACATGGCTACTAGCGGTCTCTGCGTTTAGTTTGGAGGTGATTGTGAAAGTTGCTGTTACATTATGTATATATTCCTTGTTTCTATTGGATGCACGACGCGATACATTTTGGGAACGACTGGATGATTATGTATATTACATAAGAGCGTTTGGAAATACAATTGAATTTTGTTTTGGAATATTCCTATTCTTCAACGGGGCATGGATACTTATATTTGAGAGCGGAGGTGCTATTAGAGCGGTAAGTGTAATTAGTGAATTAAACCTACGATTTTTGAAGAATTTTTTAATGCAATTTGTGGGAAGTATCCCCGTATTTTAGAATTATATTTTGTTATAATCCGACTCTACCCAATTGCACTAACCAGACCGATCTCGAAATTTAATTGTTGCAATCGGCCCGATTGTATATTTTCGAAAATTGTAAATCAAGTCAAATCATCCAGAGAAACAAACTACTGCCTCAGATTTTGATGAAATGAAGTTTTATCAAAATCTGGTGCAAGTGGTTTATGACACATTCATATACAGATAGATCTTTTAACTTATTGATATTATTCCAATTTCTTGCATTTTATAACCGACAACAATGAAATGTAGCACGCACACATGAAAGTACATTAAAATAAAGTTCTATTCTTGTTTAGTTATATTAGTTGGTATTCTGCTAAACAATAGTCCCAATTAGTAATTAGTGAATAAAATTTTTGAAGAATTTCCTAATTTGTGCGAAGTGTCTCCGTTTTTTATAACTATATTTTGAAATAACCCGACTCTAAGTCGGGTTATTTCACTAAGCAGACCGGTTTCCAGATTTAATTGTTGCAATCGGCCCGGTTCTACATTTACGAAATTTGTAGATGAGCCATTCATAGTCAAATCATTCAGAGAAACCACTTAGCTCAGATTTTGATGAACACATTTTATCGATTAACAAGACAATGATAAGCTTGGGCAATGTTTGTACTAGAGCCACCTAAGGTTTTAATCAAATAATTTCTTCGTTTCCGTTCTTGGATTATTTTGGTACATTGTATTTTAATTTATGTATTAAAATACAATATACCAAAATAATCTATACTAAAATTGAATAATTTGAGATACGGAAAACTTTTATCTGTGAATTATTAAATTTCGAACTATTATTAATATGTACGATCTAGCAAACGCATAGCCAGTGTTGCCACATCATTTGCCACGGTACGGTAATAGCTGAAACACAAGATGTTAAACGTGTTCCTGGAGACGGTTAAAGGAGACGGTTCCTATTTATAATCTTGACATTGCGGTTACCGTTTAATTCGCAGTTCGTAGTTTGCTGTCGTTTAAAGTAAAATGCATGATAATCAATGGCATCATTTATCGTATGATAATCAATGGCAAAATACGTTGCCGTTGGCAGTTCGCGTTATGTTCAGTTGTCGTTCGAGTTGACCAAGTTTTATCTTTTTTCGTTCGTCGTTCGGGCAGTTTAGGTGTAACTTGTCACGTGCTACTTGTTTTGAAAATAGTATTTCGTTTTATTAGCAAACCGGGTAAGTACCTAGTAAGTATATAATATAATAACAATGAGTACAGATGAAAATCTGGAATCAAATAATTAAATAATCCTAATAATTGAATTTTAGTTAATGTAAAAATTCTTTACAGATGCTGCGGAGCTTCTAATAGAGATCATACAAAATTGTACTTTTCTGTTTGACTTATCTAACAAAGATTATAAAAACAGCAATAAAAAGCAAGAACCTTGGACAAATATATCGAATATTTTAAATCTAGATGGTAAGTACTGATAGAATCCATAAAATAGGATTACAAATTATTTAATCATTTTTATTTTTAGTTGATGTATGCCAAAGCTTATGGAAAAACAGATACCGTTTCACCAATTTTGGAAAACGTAAATAATAAAAATGATGAAATATATAGACAGAATGTAACTGAAACTATATCACAATACAATACACCACGTCGGTCAAAACGAAAGACAGATGATGAACTCTACAAAGTAGTTAAGCTAGCGCAATCCATAGCTTCCTCTTTACGAAGAGAATCTCATACTAGAGATCCAAACAGAACGTTTGCAGAGTATGTACATTCAAGATTAACAGAAATGCCCTGCGAAATTAGCAAAGTTAAAAATGTTAGTAATTCTTGAAGAGAATTCGTAAAATATTTCTATTCATTTCAAAAAAATCTATTCATGCCTTGAATTGATTTAAGATTTCATTTAAATCAGTCAAATTTAAATGGGTTGAATATGGACCATGAAGTACGAAAACAACATTTGAATAAAACACATCAAGATCCTAAAGTATCTATTCATAAGAAAATAATTTGCTTTTGATAAATTCTAACACCAATTTCAATAAATAAAATAAACATCAACTATATTAAATAGTGCATTTGTAAATAGGCTTTTAATAAAATAAATCCATAATAGGACATTGTGATTACCAGCATACAACATTTAAATAAGATTAATTATTAGCTTTACATTAGATGACAAGTTTGTTACACTGAATGCAATTAGCTACTCAGAATAAAATCGAAAGAACTTAAGGTGTTTGAATTTCTCAAATCAATTGATTTATTATAGATAAAATTGCTACTCATTTTGTACGGAAGACATTTTAGCGCGCTTCAAAACGATAAGATTATAAACGGGAATACTTTACTAGCAAAATCTAGTTTTAAAAACTGGTAAAAATCTGTCTCCCTTTCTCACAGAGGATTTCTTATATGTCAACGCGTCGGGATTTCACGTAACATTTCGTGTCTGATTGGCAAAAGTTTGAATGTATCTCTCTTTTCCCTAATAGAAAACTTATCGCTTAATTCATTTCGTACCTGATTAGCAAAAGTTTGAATGCATCTCTCTTTTCCCTAATAGAAAACTTATCGCTTAATTCGCTCATACATTTTTCCCATTCTATCTTTTTCCCGCCCTCAAAAATTCGCATAATCTCGGGACTAAATTATCAGTTCGCGTAAAGAGACTATGTTCTCTTCTTGTACCTAACTTCCTGCGTCGCGGCTAGTTAACCCTTCATCACCAAAGTAAGACATAACATGAAATTTTAAAGATTTTGTAAAACAAAACTATAAATTTTGTAACATTAATATTTCTTTGCCATGTTTCGATATTTATATACGTGGATTCATGAGTCTTTGATTTATTATTGCAAATCAACTAAAAATGTGTACAATTTGCGTTAATTTTGCTGTTTGGATACCTAAATATGCTTGGTGCCGAATTCATGTTTAACCTTAAAGAAACTGCCCAATTATGCAATTTTCATATTAAGTCGTGATACATTATAAATGTTTTTATTATTTCTCTGACTTTTAAGTTATTAATTACTGTTTATATTTCTTTGAAAATGAGGAACCACGAATTTTTTTTTTGTTAACCTTCGAATGAATATTTATTTGCAAAATATTGTATACTTTGAATATTTACATATATTATAAACGTTAATATTAGTTATTAGAAACAAATTATTCCTAATTATAAAGAAAACGTCATAATTTACTTTACCTACTGACTTCATGTATAAAAATGTACATTCTTTAGATAATTTTTGAAATTACTTGTAATGTTTTACATTATTGTGTTTGCTTCACATTTTTAGTTTTATTTCGACCGACATATAGGATTATTTAAAAAGAATGAACCAATTTCATTTTTCTTCTTATAGGCAGTCTTTCTGTGGGGATTGGCGATCTAATTATCTATTTTGGGGAGGGGAGCTCACACCTCGAGCTCCAACTTTTTAGAGACCCCGCAAAATCTTAATCTGTACACTTAATCTAGAATATTTCTTGTTCTGCGCGTAGGGCCTCAACCAACTTCAATCTGCTTCTGAATGTTGTATATGGGTTTTGCAGTTCGTTGCTCGAACTTTTGAGCATTGCCTTACACTAAATTGATTCGGTTTGGAAATAAATATTTTTCACACCTGGAAAAGTCCATGGACTACAGTTTTTGATCTCTATCTTACGGTAGATTACATATCGATCGTCTACAAACATGTTGCGTACTCCATGTTTTTTATTTTGAAATGGAGTCGACTTTCACAAAATTCTTCACTAACGGAAGCACGACTACGAAAGTCTGAAAACCAGTTGTGAATTGTGTATTTTGTGTTGGTGCTTTAATAACAAAAGTTAAATGAGGCCTTCCGAGGGTAAGGCGTTTACTTTAAATTACAAATTAAATCTCCTAAAATATAACACTCGGGCGCCATGTCTATTTAACGTGATACCGTACGCTGGAACTGATCTCTTTGTTCCACGGCCTCAGTGGACTCGCTGAGTGTTCGAGTCGAAGCCGTCACTTAAAATTCTACTCTGTGATGACCATCGGTTGCAACAACACATTAGTTTCCTTCTCGAGAGGTTTACACACATCCACACGTAGCGGTGTGTGATGCATGTTCGACAGCAAGCAACAAGCACGCGAACAGCGTTCAGCGAACACACAACACAGCACGCATTCTCTCACTTTTAATATGTCTATATGTCCGGCCTGCTTACTTAGCAATGGAGCTCGGCATATATCTACAAACGCACTCCATGTATTTTAGATAGCGCTAATGCAATTCCCCTACTTCCTACCAACACCGAGTGTCTCGAGTTTCTGCTGTTTGTCTCGGCGACGGCCCGACATACACAACATCGCGCTTAAGTTGTTTCTTGCAATAGCAGATTCGTGTTCGCATAAGCATTGATTTTACAAATTAAAGGTCCCCTAAGTAACATGCTTTTTTACACTTAAAACTTTGAGGTTAGGTTAAATAAATTTTCACGTTTAGTTTTACAACCTGGTTTTTATTGATAGCGCTCTCTATGTGTCTATATACAAAACTAAAGAAACAATCCTCTTAATTGGAAACAAACATAGGTGAAATGTCGATGTTTTTCAGTTATCAAATGTGTTGCTAATTAGATAATCTAATTAATTATCTTGATAATATAAAACGCTATGATTAGTCAAATATTTTTACTAGTGCTTTTGTTTTTATTTTAGGTAATGATGTGTATACATGCTTACTTTAACATATGGTGTGACGCAAGAGCTGGATGGTCCGTATTTATGAAACGTCGGACGGCTGTAAATAAAATTGACAGTTTGCCGGAAGCAAATGATGAACAATTGAGAATGCTGGACGATGTTTGTGCTATATGCTATCAAGAGATGAGGTAATTACAATTATATCTTACATTTAAATTAACATACGTGCTTAGTTTGAATTTGCGCCCATGATGTGTCGTGTGAGAAGGAAAGGAGATAGAAGGACAAACAAAGCTATTAAATGTACATGCAATTAGTAAGGCAGCATATGATATATAAAATTGCTTACCAAGCGCGTTATTTTCTCGGCGACTGTCGCTGGCTGTCTGCTCTGTTTGGTGATCAAAATCCGACTATTATAAGTCGGAACCGTCACTTAAAATTCTACTTTGTATGAGGGTCATCTCTTTCAACCACACATTAGTTTCTTTCCCGTAAGGTTTACACATCCACACAGCGGTGGCTGAGGCATGTACAACAGCAAGCAACAAACAGCATCCAATGAAAACACAACACAGCACGCTTACTCTACTTTTAAAATGCCTCCAGTCAATAACACGCCATGCCTGTTTACATAACAGTGAAGTGCAGCGTATGTATACACATACTACGCGCCACATGTATTTTATATAGCGCTAATGCAATTCCCCTTCCTACCATAGGCGAGCAACGCAACAGCGAGCGTCTCGAGTTCCTGCTGCTGCTCAGATCGCACGCCTTACCTAAATACCCGAAAATATTTTCAGCGTTAAACGATAGATGGCGACAGTATTGATATCGCTCCGTTGACATGTTACTCCCAAAAGGATCCAATGTAATATTGTACAATTTATATTATTACGTTATATCGGTTCTGATTCTTATTAAAATTTTATTACTTTTATACTAGTACCTAATCTGTTGTTTGTCTCCTTCTGTTCTGTTGTTGTATAGACCACTCTTAATATTACCCTTTATTCTTAAACGTGATAGGTGGTGAATTGCTGCAGCGTTTGGTTCCAGTTCCGTACAGCAAGAGGTCGACTGACTGAAGCTCGAAACGAATAACTTGTTCTGCGCCACATAGTCTTGAGGTTATAAAGCTAGATTTAACAAAAGTATATAATGGTAGAAATCATCTGCGTGACATTTGTTGAGTAGCCCAATACTTAAAGAAATTGTGTAAAAATGTCCAACCGGACACTTCGAATAAATTATTATTTACTTAACAGTTATCTGTTTTTAATATTTTCATTCTTCAGCAAATTAATGTCAAGTAATAACAGAATTTATTAATAAAAATATTTTCAATATCTGAAATTTTAGAACGGCAAAAATTACCCGATGTAAACACTTCTTCCATGGAGTGTGTCTACGTAAATGGCTCTATGTACAAGATCGTTGTCCGCTGTGCCACGAAATCCTTCACAGCGTCGAATGCGAGGAGGCGAAAGAGGAAACGGTCGCAGTTGCTGCCGCCTTTGTAGCTGCAGGAGGCCATGCAACACCGGTGGTGGCACCTAACGAAGCCAATCTACCGGCGCTTATCGGCGATAATAACAATGGTGTTCTTGCTGCTGCTCCATTCGATAGGTGATCTTAATTAGGGTAGATATGACAAAGTGATATTACCGATTAGACTTTTAAATATTTCTCTTAATTACTTTGGTCAGGAGTGTGTAATTTTATTACTTTTATCATATATTATATGTAAAATCATTAATATAATATTATGTTATCCATTAATTTTAATAAAATCTGTGATAAATAGTAATAATATTTGTTGCTCATTCCTGTACCGTTCCTCCGACTATATCCATCATCAAACGTTCAGATAATTTAACCTTTGGTTTTTTTTAAAACTATAATCATTTAATATTATATTGCTTTCCATTATAAATTTGTTTCTTATAATAAATACCAAATTTCATAAGAAAATTGGTAACGATTCAGTCTAATTGTAGTGTTAAGCTTCGCTAAGGTTCTCCCAACATTTTTTAGAAAACTGAATTTATTTATTGTAGCAAACACAAAGGAATTACAATTTTAATTGAACTTTTGAATTAAAGACTTATTATGGATTAAAACGTAAAAAATAATAATTTTGAACCTTAAATAACTTTTAATTTGTTATTTAAAAAAAAGTAGTTCGATTTCTGGCCAAATATACAGTGGTAGATTCAATCTGCCACTTTATATTTATATTTAATTAGAAATTGCACACCATCTTTATATAACATAAATTAAAAGCTATTTAAGGTCCAAAATTTATTATTTTTTACTCTTTAGTCCATTAGTACAATGTCTTTAACTTTCTTTTATTATTCTCATTTTCTGCTTTATA
>WYDF02003056.1:0-14025 GCA_009867245.2 Adranes taylori
TACTTTAGCAAAATGATTCGGATTATGACAGTAAGAGAAATATTAGGAACCATTATAGCTTACTCAGCACCCTGGTGTTTAAGGGGTATTAAGATCACTGATCAGATCATGATAAGATCACTGATCACTGATTCTGATTCTGATCTGATAAGATCACTGAGCGAGTGTAACTAGCCTTGGTGTTCAATACACTCTAGTGGGGTAGTAGGTGTAAAGGGAATCCACTATGGATCACTCAAAAGCCTGAGGTGTTAAGATCACTGAACGACTCTGACTAATATTGGTGTTCAAGTGATTAGCTATACACACTCTGGTGACATATGAAATAGGTAGGGTAAATTGAGAAACAACGCTATTGGAAATTAATGCAATAGAACAGTGTAAAATATATGCAAACGTTTATCAAACGCATTACCTATCCGGTGGTTGTCGCTGGCTGTCGCTCATCTTACAACTCGTCATGGCTGGTCGTCGGCTGCTGGCTGCTTCTGATGCTGGACTTTCGAGTTTATGAAATAAACTAAAATATTCTATGCAAATATGTGGTCTTTATAGCCCTGAGCCGTCACACGACTTTTGCTCTGTATACGGTGAACGACTCGTTAGTTATTACATGATACGGTCTTAACTGCCTACAGTGCAGCCTCAGCAATCTACGTACAACGACAGGCCAATATGTATATATCAATTAATATCACTAGCGGACGTTGTTTTCAACACAGTATTTCCTATCCACATACGGACGGCTATACGGTTACCTATCACACGCATTCGACACTGCCAATGTGTGTACGAGTGAGCCAGCAACAAACAATAATCAAATTTCCATCTCTCTGCTGTTATTACTGAGTCTTTATTTAATGAGTTATTCAAAAGCACGATCATATAGTTCAATTATATTTACGTTTTATCTTATGAACTGGTTTTCCCACTGACGTGGTGTCGCAATTTATTCAATTAATTTCTTTTACGTAACATGGTAGCTTACAACTTAGCAAGCTAATTCTTACAAATAATAAATTGTCAAAAAAGTGTCATTTTCTTTTTTAGTATGATTTAAATAAATTAATGACAGATGATGAGAATTTAAAATATCTATCGAAATTATTGCAAGCATTATTACAAGAGGAAAGTGTAATGAACGAACGACATTTGCTAGAACAAAGTCCAAGTGTATGCAATTTATTCAAACTACTTAATGAGTTATTGCCTCTATGTTTAACATTCCTTAGAAAAACTGCAGGACACACAACATTTCTCAAAGAGTGCAACAAGGATGTAGGATTTCTTAAACAACTTCAGAATAACAGCCAAAAAAGTAAGTAATTTCGTCTTTATCTTTTGGATCGTTTTGGCTTTAATATATTGGATTTTATGGGTGTAAGACGAGCAAACTCATCAGAGTGACCAGAGTGCTCCCACGTCAGGCACTATGTGGCTTAAAAATTTAATTCCTCAAGGTCTTATATGTGGTATTAAGATATATATCCATCTGTTCAGATCGAAATTTGTCCATAAGTTTTGCACGCGATCTCGCACCGATATATTTTTTTCTAGCCTACGGTTATTGATAGCAATCTAATCGTTTGGGTCTTCAGTAGTAGATTTGCCATTCTCCCAAGATCCATTGGTTTAGCCCATACTTGGACAGCATATAATAATGTTAACTAAACTTCCGAGCATATCAGTTTCCTTTTGTAAGTACTCGATCCTCTCACGCTCTTGTGGGATAAAACTCATGTGGCGACTTTTCCTGCCTCTTGGCTCTTTATCGCTAACCACGATCCAGGGTTACGCCTAAATATGTTACTGTTTTTTTTAAACTTTATTTGGTGATCTCAGATTGAGCTCACTGAAGGGCTCAATCTTCTGCGATTAACTAGCATAATGGCTTCCGTTTTCTCTGGATCTAGACTAAGAGAATTTGCTGTCATCCACTCACTAGAAAGTTTTAGACTTCTATTAGTAATACTTTCTAGCTGTCTTTATTCTCTCGCTGTAAGGCTACATCGTCGGTAGATCCGATAACTGTCACCACATGTAGCATTCTTGTTTCCAAAAGACTGTTCTATATAATATTCCACGGAGTTGGTCCAATAACGGTACCTTGTAACACCACTGCTTGTAACACCGTGGTCCATTTCCATCCTATAGCAGATATCGATCTTTAAAGTAGTCTCGGATTATTGCTTGAAGATAAATAGGAATCTTCTTTGCCTCTGGTGCACTTAGTATTTTCTTCCAAAATTCGGACTTAGAAAGCGTTCCGGCTATCTAACTTTATAACAGCGCCAATTCCTCCGCCTCAGCAATTTCATACACTATTTGTAATTCGTTTGTTGACTTTCCTTTGCTGAGTCCACACTGTCTGTCGGATAGCCCACCAAACTCTGTCAAGCAAATGGATAACCTTTCCAGCAAGAAGGTGTCTAGTAGTTACCCTTGTACATTTAGCAGACATATAAGTCTGAATGATCTTGACAGATCTGTTTCTTTATTCATTTTGTGTGTAGGTAAAAGGACCAGTTTTGCTGCTTTCCAGATAATCGGCATTCTTTTTTCCTCGATGCATTTTTTGTAAATATTTAAAATCATATCGCGTGTTGGCTACACCATTCGTAACCTAGTCCGGGCCTGGAGTTTTACCAATGCTTAATCCGCACTGTGTATTCAATAGCTCTTCTGCTGTGATCGAAATAACATGTTCACCTGTCTCTTCTCTAGGTTGGGAAAGATTTTCTTTGGGAACGTTGTCGTATTGAGGACAGGTCTTTTATAATCTTCTCTATGTCTGATGGTTGCAGCGCCCAGTTAGCTGCTATGAGTTTCTTCATTATTATTTTGTATAGTAGCTCCCAAGGGTTTGAATTTATTATATTTATGAGGCCTTGCCTCCCAGGCCTCTTGAGAGTACTTACTTCACATATCAAAATGAAAAATCCTAAGCTCGCTAAGTACACCAGATATTCCAGGGAGAAAATCAAACTGTTACTATTTATTAATTAAAGCAGGGCTTTTACATATTATTTTATGTATGTTGTATTCCCTTCTTTTGTCTTTTTCTCTTCAAAAATTAAATACGAGGTGAACGGACTTTAGGCATGTACTGTATGAGGGATGCATTTTAATTTTGCATATAGCCACATAAAGGGCCACAAGTAACAAAACATATGGTTCCGAAATTAACTTCAACATTATATTGACACGTATTGAAAATTTCTTCAAAATACAACAACTGGTTTAGTCACAGTTAATTTTTAAGGTTAGAGGCGTTCAGAAACATGGAATTGAATCTACCGATATTTTGTTTTCCAACTTGCGAAGAAGTTTATCGCAACAACAATTCATCGCCGAGTTGGTTGCTGTTTTTGGACCACAATGAAGGACCACATCAATCCACAATTTCTCGCTGGTGTACTGAAAGCAAACATGGACGCACACATCGAAGCGATGATTCTAGGCCATGTCCATCAAGGAAAACGTTAATGCTGTGCAAGATATGATTAATGAAGATCGTCAGGTAACTTACTGGGAGATCGAGAGTTCCTTGGGCATTTCGAAGATCACAAACCAAAAGATTTTACATGAGTAGGGCGTGAAAAAAATTGTTTCTCGTCTGATTCCACATCTATCGACCGAGCAAGAACTGGTGGCTCGTGTCACTTGGTGCCGAAGTCTACTGTTTCGGTGTTTGAAGATGATGAGAACTAAACCAAAGTCATCCGTTCCCGTAGTGTGTCGAAAAAGACGGTCGCAACTTTTGTATCAAAATCCGGACAGGTGGCTACAATTCCTTTACAAAATCGAAGGACGGTAAGTGCTGACTCGTTCGTTTTCCAGAAATCATTTCTGAGCTGCGAAAAACATCCCAATGCGTCGGATTCTCCCTCACAATGTCAATGCGAGTGCTCAGACTGCTCGATAAACATTTGAGTTTTTGGAGCAACAAAACATCGAATTGCTTCATCATCCTCCGTACAGCCCTGACCTAAGTCCCAACGTTCTTTTACACTAACCGCCATCAAGGATGCGCTGCATGATCACCGATTTCAATCACCTGAAGATGCAGCCGATACTTTCCAAATGACTGTTCCAAGTATACCCACTGAAAAGTGGAATAAGTGCTTTAACAGTTGGCTTGAGCGAATGCGAAAGTGCATCGACAATGGTGACAAGTCCTTTGAAAAACTATAAAGGACTGACATTTGGACTAATGCTTTTTCTTAAAGCTATATGCAATATTAAAAGACATCCCTCTATAAGGAAACGTCTATGTTTTTCCATCATTTACATCAGTAATTTAATTTGTAGAAATTAGAGATGAAATAAAAATGAATAGAGAAAATTATACCAGAAAAATAGATTCAGGAAGAAATGTACTCAACATGTATACGGAAAAAATGGATAGTATCAAAAAACAACATGTGGCAAGGATAAAAAAGATTATGTGAGTTCATTACTTTATTTTGCATGCATTCTCGTTGATACTATATTAGTCAGGAAATTTAGTTCATTCAATACAAAACTTCTCTCAGAACACAATAAAATAGGTTTTCTAATTTAGCTGCGTTACATCACTGAATCACTTTTTGATTGATCAAAAAGATAATCTGGAATGCCACACAAAAATGAGCCACACAAATTATGATTACATTTTAAAATAATGTTTATAATTTACATAATTTAATTATAACAACATTATATGTTAAAATTTATTTACTCATCTATATTAATGAAATTGGTTAGTTTGTTTCTACTAACCTAGTTACATACAATGTTTACAATTTTCCAATAATCGATTATGCTGACTGCTAATTCGCAGTGTCCAATGGTCCAATTTCTCAATTGATTTCAAACAACATTTACAATATCAACATTCCATATATTTAAATAAACTAATTTATTCAATATATGTGCAATTTTTGGATCCTCTAAGTACAAAATTAATTATGAACAATTTTTTCTACTAGCAACAAATGTGCAAAGAATGTTCTATTGACATTAGATCTCCATCACTACTACAACAAAAGACACTGGATAATATATAGTTGTTATCGGCTGAAAAGCCTCAAACGCAAAAGTTGACAAATGAATAAAACAAATATTTATATTTAATTAAAAGAAAAAATATCGGTACAAGACATTATTTTAGTTCAATAAAATCCAGTTAATAATCAGTAATTAATAAATAACATACTATAATTAAACGAGTAAATTTATACGGTGTATAACCAAGAGAATATTCAAGAGAAAATCGGATGATATAGATTTGTATATAAGTGGCAATTTCAACGAAACAATGATGGTCATAAGAGGTGCACTATGTAATATATAATGTATATATTCAAATGGTCGGTTTTTGCAAAAAAAAACATCAGTGGCTAAGTAATCGAGTTTATAATTCTTCCGTACACGTGCGCGTATGTTTTGGACATCTGTTTAAAAAAATTCGTCGCAACTATTTTAAACATTTGATTTACACATAGACACTAACCAGAATAAAATTATATATGTATGTATAACTTAGATGCGAATTTTTGCTTCCTAGTTCCAACGGAAAATTTAAATCGCGTAACTAACTTTCTTTCTTATAAACCGTTGCTATTTTTGAGCTCTTGTCATTGTAAAGTTACTATCACCCAATCGATACGTAAAGAGCTTATGGACGCTAGGAACTCGTTATAATAGTCACGCATTGCCAAATAGTGTGAATTGTGTCTTTAGACTGTTCTGCGAGCATGTCGCGTCAAAATGTCCAAACCTCTTCTTGGGTCAGCGAGCGTTTATCGCAGCTCTATGATTGGTGTGTTCAGAGTAACGGTAAAATCAATATTAATTTAATCACTTTGTAAAATCATTTTTCAAAAATAAATTTAAAATTAAATGAAATAGCTATCAAATCAAATCGACGTATCTCAACTAACGCTTGCCCTTCAGCAGAATCTCTCGCTTCCTCTTATCTTGCCTTTAATTTTCTTGTTTTGTATTTATGTTTTCTAACTCTCCCCACATCCACTAACCGTGTCCTCAATCAAACCAAGAAAAGACCGGCGTCAAAGAAGCTAATGGAGATGCCACGATCAATAACCTCACCAACTACTCAACGTCACCAACGGATCGAAGTCGGCAAACCAAGCAACTAATTCACCGTCAACAACCAGATTGTCTCCATTTGGTCGGCACCACGCAATTTAACATTTCCGATTCCACGTACAGGCCGGACGACTCTTTCAATGGAGATGCCACGATCAACAGCCTCACCAACTAGTTAATGTCACCAACGGATCGACGTCGGCAAGCCAAGCAGCCAATTCGCCGTCAACAACCAGATCGTCTCAATTTGCTCGTCTTCTCTGGTTTCTTGACCAATTCTGTAGTCAAAAGGTGTTCCCCACAATTGACAGATTTAATTATTCGCGGCTTTGCGTAACCAATAAAGTAAATATATATCCTATTACACAGTAATAGTATTATTTTCTTCATAGTACTCAATCTGAAAAACGTCAAGTAAAGCGACATGAGACAAGTCAACCAATTCAAGCTACATTATCGGAAGATATGAAAACATTACACAATACATTTGATAAACTTTTGGAACGCAATATAGATTTGGAGAAAACCCAAAGAAGTATATGCAATAAAGTACAAGCGCAGTTAGCAAATGTTACAGCAATGTATGACTCGGACATAGGTGGTCGCCAAACAGACCTCGAAGAAATTACCGAAAAGTGAGTAATAATTCAATTTACAGTACTATAACCTCGCGTTCTCAATAACCTCGATATCTTGAAGTTCTTAATAACTCATTTCTTTTAAATCGCCATGAACTCTCTAATGTTCTGTAGTAATATCATCCGCGAACTACCAACCCGCGAACCGATTATTGTTGATTAACTTGCCATTCATCTTAATACCATATACTACTTCTTCTAGTGCTTCTCTTAATGGGCTTGGAATATATGTTGAAGAGGAGCGGCGACAAGACACATCATAGCCTGACTCCTTTCCTTAATACCACTTCCTCAGATGTGCTTTCTTCAACTCTGACTGATGATGTTTGATTCCAGTATAATTGTGTGATAATACACAGGTCTCCTGCATCTACACCGATGTCTCTAAGGGTCACAGGTGGTTTTTGATGTGATACACAATTAAATGCCTTTCGATAATCAATAAAACATGCATACACATCGACATTGATGTTTTTGCAGCGGTGGGTGAGAAAGTTTAAAGAAAAGATCGCCTCCCGGTGCCTACACCATTCCTGAATCCAAACTGTGAACACCTTCAGCACGTGGGATATTAAGCTAATCATGCGATAGTCGTCAAAAAGGAAGGCATTCGGTTTTTTTTTCTTGGTAAGATGACAAATACCGACTTCAACCAGTCTATCGGTGTCATTCCAGCTTTATATTCCAGCATTCCAGCGCCCAATACAACTCTCGTGAAAGTAAGTCAATAATGAGTGCGTTTAGTAAAAGGGGAGATAGGTTAGCGGGATGTTAAAAGGAAACAAACTATTCGAACCAAATGCAATTATATGGCAATGAACGGTATATGAATTACTGTTACCAAATCGGTGAAAGCTGTGGCTTTTACTCCTGGTGTTGGCTCGGCTGTCGGTTGCTTCTTCGAGCTCCAAGAATCGGAAACTCTCCCAAAATGCTTTTTTTTGTTTTACGTAGGAAGTGGAGAAACCGTCAAAAGGCGAAGGATGCCCATTGCATCCAACATTGTGGGATTTTTTCACACTAAAACTCCACTCCTTCTTGGGATTGTATATTGTTGGGAGATTGGAGAGTTTCTTTGAAGGAGGCTTTAGGATTTATCATCCTCTTCAGCCTGGAACTGGAAATGAATGGAATGCTTTTAGAATTATGATAACCTGATAGCTTGCAGATAAGATATTCGCTATAGCATTGGCTTTACAGCTAAGAGCACCTGCAATAGCTTGGCCTTAGCATGGTCAACTGATGAGGGAGTTTGGTTTAGTGGGGTGAGCTGATTTGTTGGTGGTTTTGTATATCTAATTGTACTTACTTCGCTGCGCAAGTGAATGTTAATTGACCTGAAATAGAAAATAAGGATGTTGTGGAAAAGAGTGATTGTTTTTTGTCTTTTTCTTGTTTTTTTATAATATATGCGTAGCAATCATCTTAGGGACAGTGGGATTAATCCAAGGATCTATTGGGGATCCTCAGAAGGTTCCTGCATGGTTTGGATTATTTGAGCTGGCGGATGTTGAAAGGGTCTGCGAGGCAGTTTGTTACGGTAGTGACTGGCTTTCCAATCAGAACGAAGATTTTGGTAGGCTATTGGGTTGTTTTCTGCATCACGTCGAATTACTGGTTTTGTTTTTGTTTAAGTGGGTGAACTCATTTTTGAAAGAAAAGAAAAACAAAAATTTAGAGTAGAAAGATGTGGAAGGTATGGAAAATAATGCGGGGTGAATTCTCGAAGGAGGAGGAGTAATGGTGCACAGAAAAAAAGAAAAGAAAGAAAATGGTATATATGATAGAAAATGGGAGAAGAAAAGAAGAAATGTTAGAAACGCATTGAAGAAAATTAGATCAGGAGAAGATGACTGGATGGTATATATGACGACAAAAGATGAATGAAGACAAGAGGGAAGAAGGTGTATGGTGGATAGAGGGATTGTGGAAAAAAATGAGGTGATAAATGGTCTAATAAAGGAGGGTGATGTATAGAAATACATTATAAATGGGGAGATACGTAATGGAAGGAAGCTACATATATATTATTAGATGATCTAAAATCTGCTTTTCACAAAATTGACCGGAGAAGGTCATGGGAGAAGATGGGAAATAGGTATTTCTGCGATGCTGTCTATGGGTGTGAAAAAAGTGTATGAGGAAACAAAAATAAGAGCGAAAGTAGATGGGGAGGTGTCTGAGTGGTTCAATGTAAATAAGGGAGTTAGGCAAGGATGCCCAATCAGTGCTAGAATGTTTAACATTTTTATGTCATATCTGGAAAGTATATTTGAAGAGAGAACACGCGGAAGGTATGATGCTTGGATGTGAAAGGATATAGTCGGGAAGCTATGCTAATGACATTATATCAGTAATAGATTGGGTGAATAGGTACATGGTAAAGAGAGATATTGAAATGAACTAAAGTTATATTGTGTAAGAAAAGAGGAAGAAAGAGTAGAAAGGATAAGTTTGAGATAGATGGGGAGATGATTGAAAGCGTCAAGAAATATAAACACTTAGGGTTTATGTTGAGTAGTGGGCAGATGATGACTGGTCATATTAGTATGGTAGTAAAAAAAGCTGGTGTGGTGGTAGAAAGAATGGGGACTGTATTGAAGGGGATGTTTAGGGATTCAGTGAAAATGAGAATGTTGATTCTTAAGATGTGTATAAGGAGCGTTTTGATGTATGGGGCGGAAGTATGGGCGGTGAAACAGATACTGGATATTGAAAGGATGGAAGTAAAATATGGAAGAGGTTATTGACTTTAGAAAGATGTACACCTACGGAAATTGTACTACAAATTCCAATAAGTGAGAAGATTCCAATAAGTGAGAAGAAAAAGAGAAGTGGGTTAAAAGTCAATGGTATAAAATGTATGAGGGGTACGGATGGTCAATCAGTAAATGGTACAATAGGGTGGGAGGTGATTTGAAGTGTGTAGAGGTTATAGAGCGAGCCTTGATGAATGTAGAGATACAAGAGCGAAATGTGAGCTTAAAACAGAGGAGATATAACAGAAGATAAAATTAAATCAAGGTAATAGGAACGATGACAAGGATGGGAGAAGAATGAGAGGAAAACAGACGATTGCTAGATTAGGTGCGAGAATGAGGAATGGAAGAACAGGTATTAGATGAATGAGGATAAAAACGATGTAGGCTGGACGGCATGGGGAGGATTGGTGAGAACATTGGATGGTTGGATGTAAGGATTTGGGGTTAAAAAGGGGATCAGAGAAGGGAAGCGATGAGCTGGATTATATGTATAGGACAAAGAGGTTAAGGTGTTAAAATAATGGAAATAGTTTTAAGAGAAATAAATAAGAGGAATATTTGATCAGGTAATCTTAAGGGGTGAGGAGGGGTAAAGTAATACAAAAATATAATGTTACTTTTATGTAAGAAATTGTTAAATTTTTAGATTTAGTGGAATTTATTGTATTGTTTTGTTAGATCCCAATAAAGGTTTTGTAATTGTTATTGTAATTGTAATTGTAAATGAAAATTTTATTGTAATTTAGATATAAATTAGATACAAATATTCTAATTTAGCGACATTAATGTAAGAAGGAATTTATGCCGATGGAGGTCCTATTATTATTATTAAAAAATTGACATATGAGAAGACCAACTCTGTATGGATAGAAGGAGGATGATGAGGAAGGACATAATGAAATGGACGAAGGTTGTAAAAAAAATTAAACCTTCATCTTTGAAACTAGCGAACCTTTTTTACTCTTTCTAATAATTTATTGCAACGTCAAGGTCGTTGTCAAGGTCGAAATTATCACATACCCACTATTACCCACATAGAATTTAACTTTCTACAATTTAACTAATACCATCCTCTTAGAAGCAGAACAAAATACGAAAAATGTTAAAAAATGATACCATTCTTTTCTTCTTCTTCAATATTGCGGCCACAGCTCAAGCTACAAATTCGCCAAAACTCATAATTATCATATTGGACGAATACTGGAATAGATTAAAAAACATCCAGAAATTCGTTAATTAATTAAAACCGTAACTGCTAGTGCTATATACAAACAGAAAAGATATATTTAATTTCTAATTTAATGTTAAATAGAATCGAAACTTTGAATAAAAAATGTGAAGTGTTGAAGGAAAAGATGGATGACATAAATGAGGTATACATGATCTACGAAGAGGAGCGTCAACAATTAATTGATAAGATTGAATTAAGGTCAATGATTAGAGCTGTCATTAAAATTCAACATTACTGGCGTGCTTACCGACATAGACAACTGAAAATCCACAAACAAAAGTAAGTTTTAAGTAGTAGTTGCTTTAAATAGATTCTTACTTATAAATCAGTATTAAGAGTGCTTCAAATATATAATATTTTTCAAATATAATCTCAAAATTTTTGTTAAAAAAAACTGAAGGTTTTTCAATTAATTAACGATTGCAATAAGCAATTCTCTAATAATTCACCAATTCAATGAGTAATCCTCTACTCCTTATGTAATATAAATTGACTAATCAAATCTAATTCAATTCTTCAAACAAATATGATATACCATTTAATAAATCAATTTAGTAATATAATAATTAATTACCAAATAAAAATAATATTAATCTAAATTAATATTATAAAGATTTAATACGCTTAAAATAAAATTATTTATTTTAATTTTAAATTTAAAAATCAACTCAAATCAATCAACAACAATTTCTATTTGTCCGCTTCATCAATTCGAAACACAAGTTGCACTTTTACATGCTCTTGTAGCTTTACGTGACCCAGTATTTGATCCAGTACCGATACTGTACCTATCTCATCTCGTTAAAAATATCAAGACCTGCCGACATGAGAAAAATATCATCTTCAAACATAAGTTGTCCCGCATAGAAAAGAATACAGACATTTACACATACGCAAATTTCTTCGCGTGTTTATTCTGAAAGGATACCGCGCTGTAAGATTTTTCGTTGAAAGCTGCAGCCTTTATCTAATAAAGGCATGAGTGCATTTTTCACACAGAGAATGTATTTTTTCATCGGGATATTTTTTTTCCGAAGGCGATTTATTATCATTTTTTAACTGGAAAAAGAGTTAACGAATATTTCCACCACTCGTTTTTAAATAAATCGTTAAGCTTTGCACGCTTTTGGTGCTTTCGAAGAATCCGATTGGATATTAACTCTCGCATTTTAGCAGAAGGTGTTGTCAATGCAATGCTTCTAATATTTTGGTGGAGTAGGACTGTTACTACCACGTTCCACCACTTATGCTTTCATCAACAAAATAGAGCAATTTTGATCCTTAAATTTGTGAACGGATCAGGAAAAAAAATTTATTCCTCGAAGACCTAGAGTACCTAAAATTCTCAGGGACAGCTTCTTCCCAGAAAATTCCACATAAAAGGACCCACTCAATGTGTTCTTCAGACACATTTTGGGTCTTACACTAGCTATTATCGAGTGAGCAAATTCGCGCGCTTCCGCTAGCATAAGCCTCCACCAAATAACCAAACTTAGTAAGCGTTACCAACGAATTGTTTATTTTAATTTTAAATTTAAAAATCAACTCAAATTTAGAATTACAACACGGGTCATCTTTTGTCGTATTTGCAATCAAATACTCCTAAGCTAACGGTTGAACAAAGCATTTAAGATCAAATAATGCAAACTGTCAAGAGCGGGGTTAGAGAAATGTTCTTCTTAGACGCGCCAAGAGGAACTGGTAAAACGTTCCTAATTAGATTGATTCTAGCAGCAATTTCATCTTAAAATTACATAGCCTTAGCTATGTAACTTACTGTTTTGGATGAATTCACAATAGCAAACGTTACCTGAAATTTCTCGATCTCTCGATAGCAATTTCTCGATAGCAAAATAAATGCTTGTCTGAACATTAATTGCAGGAAATTGGAAATGGAAAGGTGCCGGTTGATCTGACTTTAGGACGAATTTCATTGCCTCTTAACTAATGCAATTTAGTGAGGTCAAAAGAAGAATTGGTTGAAAAAGTATTTCCCAATATTCAAACCAATTATAAGAATGACAATTACTTAAGTGAACGAGCTATTGTCATCGGTGTTATACATGGCAAAAACTTGCCGCCAAGAACAAAGACGTCTACATACTTATGAATAATATTCAGTCTAATAGTCAAAGCGAGGCAGTGACATACAAGTCCGTCGACACTGTTGCGGAAGCAAATGAAGCGGTTAATTATCCATTATAATTTTTCTATTCACTCGATCTGCCAAGGATGCCACTGCATGTACTGCAATTGAAAAGCGGCGTGCCAATTATCATGTTGCGAAATATCAACCAGCCAAAGCTTTGCAACGGCACGCGGCTTGCAGTAAAAAAAGTAGTATATGTATAAGAAATTGAAGAAAAGTTGGATTTATGGAAACAATACATTCGAAAACTTTTTGGTGATAGAGAAAGATCAGACAAACCAATAATTCAGGTCATTAATGCTCCAGAGATTACTACATCAGAAATACAACATGAAATATCACGTGCTAAACAACGAAAAGCAACGGATTCTGACGACACTCCAACAGAAATAATTAAAATCGTGGATGAACAATGTGTAAAAAGACTGGCGGAATTATTTAACAAAATCTATTGCACTGGAATAATACCTCAAGACTTGTAAACATCTCCATTTGTCAGTTTGCTGAAAAAACAAAACACCGAAAACATGCAACGACTACAGAACATTTAGCTTAATGAGTCATGTCCTGAAATTGTTTTTAAAAATTATTCATGCATGGATATAAAGAAAATACGAAGAAAATATGTGTGAAACACAACTCGGATTTCGCAATGGATTTGGCACCAGTGAAGCATTGTTTTAAGTTTTGTTTCAACGATGTAGAGATCTGGGTTGTGACGTGCTGCCCGATCGAACCCGACCTATTAAACAAAATAAAACAACGAAAACTGGAAAACTTTGGTCATGTCATGATGAATGACAAAGTCCGACTTCTACAGGTTATTTATTATACAAGGAAGGGTTGAAGGCCGTAGAGAGCCAGGTCGCAGACATATATATATATATATATATATATATATATTGGCTCGCAAATCTGCTAAAATGGTTTGGAGTCAATTGTATAGAATTGTGGTCAATAAAGTAATAATTGCCATGATGATGGCCAACGTCCGGAACGGATATGGCAACTGAAGAAGAAGGAATTTATGTTCTATTAACACATCTACTTTAATTTTCCCAATTGCATCATACGGGGCTGAAACCTGGGCGATCAGACAAGCGGACAGAAGGAAAATAGAAGCATTTGAAATGTGGGTCTACCGACGAATGC
>WYDF02003067.1:0-14024 GCA_009867245.2 Adranes taylori
AGAAAAAAATGCTTCAATTAAAATTGAACGAGCTTCTGATAGCCTATATAATAAAGTATATTCAATTGTCCTATCTTTTATAGTTCCTGAAATATATTAAAAAGTTTGTAAAATTTTATATGTGGCAACGTCGCGCTCTATACCACTTGTAGGGATAGCACTACTTTCATTTGACGCATAATACAATATACTATATGTGAGCGAAATGTCAGTCTTCTAATTTTAAAACTGAATTTCTCAAAATAATCATTTTGAACCCCTCCCAAAATTATAACGTGCCACTGATAACATTTATTCATTTGCAAAAGCAGTTTATATGTTTCATACAGCGTAAAATAATTTTTCCTGTAACTTTGCATATATGAGCTATGCATGTAGGCCTTACATGTACATATGACTGTTGAATGTCGATTGTCATGGCAAGTTGCGAAATTTTCAGTTATTAAGGGTGATATCTTTGAAGCGATAAGAGTTAGACCCATCATGTGTGGTATCATTTTAAATAGAATTACAAGGGCTACCAAAATATAAGAAAATATACCTGGTGTTACTAAAAAGTTTTTGGCAATAATTTATAACTCAAAATTGGTTAAGTATATTCAGTTGTTCACACTGGTAAAATTGAGGTACCTTAGTCTTACATAGTTTCCTCAACTTGTACACTTTTTTTTCAAGGTCAAATTACTCCTGTGCTATGATGTGCGAATTTTTTAGACTCGCTTAATCCCTTAAATATTAAAGGATCTTTCGGTACAAGAAATTTAATCTAAATCCATCGTTAAGTTTCTAAGAAAATGGACCCCAAACGTTGCAAAACAAAACAAAGTGTTTCACTTTTAATAGCAAATAATTTATTTGTACAATTTAAAAGAAAACAAAAATGTATATATTGTAAATGAAAGAATTAAAATAAAATGCGTTTTTAGAAATAATATTTAGAACACAATGTGGTATATAATATAAATATTTAGTGTATTTTTTAATGTCTTGACGGTATATTATTTTTTAGTACATAAAAATCTATATTATACATACAATAATAATGAAAAAAATCTACTTTTTATTATATTGAAATATCGAAATTATGTTTTTTTATCTCGTTTTTTTTTTGTTTCGTTTTGAGCTGTGTCCCAGTTTTATTGGGATGTTGTATTTAATTTTTTTTTACGTAAACTATTGTGGTCTGTACAAATATGTTTTACACAAAAATAATGAAAGTTGAAGGATATATATTTAAATAAAATATATATTTTCAAAAAGTTCTTATATCAAATATTTTTAATACAAAACTCAACATTTAAGATTTTTATTAAATTATAATCGTTTTATCTCTTTGACGCAATTTGCAGTTTTAATATAATTCGTTTAATTTTTAATGCTTATTTCCTCATATGCAGTAATTTTACAGTGGACAAGCATCTAACTGCGAACCGTTTTTTTTTTGTTTTGCATTAGCCAGTTTTATGCCGTATGTTTCTTGCCGGTTTTTGCCATGTTTTTTTTATTTATCCCTGTTTCCTATTGTTGTTACGTTCATTAGCTTTCATAGCATTTTAAACGATCGTACGAGCCCCAACAAGTAATAGTTTGCAAATTAGCTTTTCCTCGTATATACTATATTTTTTTAAATAACTTATTCATAAACAGAATAGATATCATAACTGCTAAATGTTAGACTATGTCAGCTTTCATTAAGAAAAAGTTTGGTTGAAATAATTAAACTGAGCAAACTACTTGACAAATATGTATTCGGACAATAAAGTAATAATCAAAATTAATACCGGGTTAGGTCTGCTTTCGCTGTAATTATGGCATCTATGCGAAATGACATTGTAATTAGTAATTTCTTACAGTCATCTGGTGTTATAGAATTCCATATTTCCATAAGTTTTTCATTCAAACCGTTAACGGTCCGCTGAGACTCACTTCGCAATTCTCTTTTCATAATTGCACACACATTCTCAATGGGATTGAAGTCCAGACTGCTGTATGACCAATCGAGAACACTGATAGAATTTTCCTACAACCATTTTGAAATAGTTCGTGCGGAATGGCAAGAGACTCCAGTTCTTGTTAACGGTTAGCATGTCTACAGATAGAATTGAGTTGTCCCTCAATATTTCGAAATATTGTTTGGCATTTACTCTCGAGTCAATAAAATGCAACTTTCCAACACCTCTTTTCGACATGCAACCCCACACTGTTAGACTTGTAGCAAACTTTACTGTTGTTTTTAGACAATTTTTATGATAAACCTCAAATTTAGTGCTTATAACTCTATAGTCTATTCACAGTCAACATGCACTAAATAACATGCAGTAAATGTAAACATATCCACGTGGTTAATACGTTATCGGTATAATGTGTCAGGGTCGGACTTTTATTCGATTTAAATTGTTATTTATTAAATTTCCTAACTCCAAACTTAAAAGAATGATTATTTGATTGTACTCTACTAGGTCCCGTATCTAATTTTCGATGCTTATTTAACCATTTATTTTATTCATGATTTAACTTGAAATAAATTATAATTTAATTTAATTCATGATAATGACAAGGATATACCCTACCACTTAAAATTTCTTGTTACCGACAGCTTTTTTCAGTGAGAGCTGTGTGTCTTCTTATCCATTTCTTTGTCCCCCCAAAGCTAGCTCGTCTCTGCACCTGTGCGTCTTCTCGTTCTCATATGCTACATCGGTCGATGGTCATGGATGAGGTAAATGAATTTGTTCAAGCTTTAATTAACGACAAATGATTTGTTCTACATTTTCATTGTAAAACTTATTTACGGTGAAAGTGCCCGTAGATGATTGCTTTTTTCCATGGATTTAAATTATATTCTATTACCTGAATGCTTAAGTAACAGTGACATTTCACAAATTTTAGCCAGTCTGAATTATTTAAATGATTTGCAGTATCAGGCGTACAAAACTATCTACCATAGAGCTAAACTAGAACAAGGACAAATTTCCTCGTTGCACTCGCCATCCCCTCAGAAAAATGCGGCCGCTTAAAAAAACAAGGAATCTTTAAAACAACCAAAAATGTAGAAAGCCTAATTAAACCAAAATAGTTACCATAATTATCACAAAGAACATCTACAAACCTAATGTATGTTCCCCTTATAGTCGGAGTATTCTTTAGCATAACTTCTATCTACTGTTTAGTATAACAGTATTCTTCTATCTACTGTTCTTCAACATAAGGTTAACTCTTTTTCAATATTGTCACATGTGATTTCGGGCAGCTTGGCACTTACAACCCTTGATCACACAATGACTATGTGGAAGGGGTAAGATTTATAGCGGGTTGGTACAAACCTGACTCCTTCCTGTGTTCCTCATGACTGTTTTATTTTAACGTTGCGGTGCAACATAGTCATCGTATGAAACTGTTTCACTGTTCTACGACGAATAGTTTAAATGCTTTGGTTATGCATGCTCGTCAACCATACTTGATATAGCATAGAAGAGTTCAAAAAGCAATCCCATTGGTTATTAATTTTCGCACCAGAGTTGACTTACAGAATCTACTAAACAATTGAACATATAGAGTTTTTCAACATTAAAAAAAAATTATTAAATATTTACAAATTTACAAATTTTCTTTCCATATCGAAAAGGAGGACATCTAGGAAGACAATTTTTGAGGGAGGACAGAACTTCCAAAAGGAGGACGGTTGGTCAGCTTATGAAATACAAGCCCAAAGTTTTTGAAATTCAAACATGCCAAGAACGCGTTCTATTGAAAGTATTGCAATGGGACTAATTTCATTAGATACAAATTAAAATGCAGTATTTGTGTACAAAATTTAAGGCCCTTATAACATTGAACTTTTAGGAAAACTAAAAATGGCTGACTTCCACTTAATAAAGCAATTTTTTTTTATGTATTAAAATGGTTTTGTATTCGTTTTTCATTTTAATCTTATTATTACAATAGTATATTTTACGTATTACAATAGTAATTGTATAGTAGGTATGTAGGAGTTTATGGTTTATCAAATTAACCTTTTGGGTAGTCTTATAGTCACATGTAGAACAGTGAAACAGTTTATCACCAGTATGAACGTTATATGTCCTTAAATTACCTCTATAAGCAGTTTTGTACTCGCATTCTGAGCAATGATATGGTTTACTGCCGCTATGTAAGCATTTGCAGTCGTGAAGCATTAGCGAGTCGTGAAGTTTTATACTCAGTGCAATTTTTATCTCCTGCATGTTAACATTTATTAAGGTGACCAACCGTCCTCCTTTTGGAAGTTCTGTTCTCCTTCAAAAAGTGTCCTTCTAGATGTCCTCCATTTCGATATATAAAAGCTAATTTGTAAATCTCTAAACATTTAATAGCAATTTTTTTTACAAATGATGGAAAATCCCCGTTATATGTTCAATTGTTTAGTAGGTTTTGTAAGTTGATTCTAGCGCGAGAAATAATAACCAATGGGACTGCGTCTGGAACTCTTCTATACTATATCAAGTATGGTTTACGAACACGCTTTGGTTATGAATTATAAGTGTGATGGTGCAATAGTAGCTGATATGTGTTACGCGGTGCAGTTTGTCTTCTAGTTAGTAGAGGCTACTCTTTTGCCTACGGTCGTTGAAGGTACTATAACATCTTTTGCTGCTTTTAATGATACTACGTATTTCCACACTAATTTGCTTTCCACGAGCCATTGTTCTTAGATAGCAGAATTGACAGCTAGAAACGTCTTAGGTTTAATTCAAAACCTGCTAATAGATATTTTGATCAAAGTTTTCTCCAATATTATGTAACGTATTTATTACTGAACTTTGAAATAGTAACACAATTCTTTTAAATGTAATATCAATTTTACAAAAGAACTAGTTTTCCAAAAATATACAGGTCCGAACTAATACTTATTGGGCGTGGCAGAAATAGGAAATAGATAATAGCGGAGCTAGCAAAAGAGCAATTGGAAAAGTGCAATGTACGTAGGAAAATGTAGACATCGCAGAACAGATTACAAACTAAACTAAAGTAATAGGAAGATACGCAGTTTGAACTAGTCCAAGGAGATCGTAGTATAGTAGGCTCTCGAATTTGCAATTTACCTGTAGATCAATTTCATTAATGAAAACTAGATCTTCTTATTGTATATTGATATTCTCTGAATCTTGTTTCGAATATCAATTTGCAATGAGAAAACCAAACATATACAAAACCCAGTATGCAGATCATCTAATAAAATATAACCATTCATCCAATAAACACACTACAAATAAAAACCTGGAAATGAAAGAACATATATAAAGCAATAAAAACGAAACTTATTATTGCGACATCGAGCCTACTACGAGTGCTTAAAATGCCACAAAAACCAGATGAACGTAACAATAGAAACAAATAATAAGCATGAGAAGAACGTAGGATATAAAATTGCCAGGCGCAAAACAAAACAACCAAAAAGAAATAAAGCAGGCAGTAGTTAGATGATGATCTGGACCGATCGAAACACGTCACTTAGTATGTGTAATTAGTGTATACGGCGAAATAATAATTAAAAACTAAATTATATAATGGGACACGAACAAAAACCAATTTAGCCTAATTTAAAATAATTTTATTTATTTCAGTTACTTGGGTATTGTAATTTATAACGCAAGATATTTAAAAAGGAAGAATTGTCAATCTTCAGAACTACAACTGAGTAGTAGAAGCTTTAATGAAATGATTCAAATTCATAGTGTTCCAAAAACTCCATATTTAATTAATTGTTTGATGTTCTACGTTTTATATTTTGTGTTGATATGTTTCAAGAGAAAAATCCCTTCGTTTCTGTAGCGTGTGCCAACACGACCCCACGACAACACGAGAGCACTTTAAATGTTAACATTAAAATAAATAGATTACAAATTTTCAGATATGAGGGGGGAGATTGTTAGCAGAAAGTATAGAAGACATGATTGTATCCGAAACATATCAATCGACAAAACGTAGGAGCTGATATGTTTAATTAAATATGTAGTTCTTGCGAACTTCGAACTATCTGATTTCAAGAAGTTTTAATATTATTTTGGAGATTAAACTCTACAATCTATTGTTTAAGCCCAGTTGAGTTTTGTAAAAGTTCTTAAAGTATTTACGTCAAATATGCAAAGAAGAAATAACTAAAACTAAAGAAGCCAACATCCTAAATTTTTTTAATCCATTTTTGTACTATTATTTTTCTGTGATCCATAATATATTAAATTTAAGTTAAAAATTTACGTACCGAATTACTTCTTTGTCTTTCTGTTACTACTTTAGAATTAAAATATTCATTCTCAAACGTTATCCTATTTGTGTTTTGATGTTCGGATTTCATTTAGTGATTGTGTGTTCATTCTTCGTATATTCTCGTTCAGAAACTTCAAAACACAGTACAGAGCAGAAATCGTACATAAAAACAACATTCCAACAACAAAACTACAAATAAAACAATGTCAAAGAAGGTAAGGAAATAAATAAAAACGTGACATCGTTAAGTGGCAGAACTGAATGAAAAGAGACGTAGAATGAACGAACAACCGCGAAATGAAAGACAAACATCAAAATACAAAGAGTTACGAACTAGACCGCGTTGGAAAATCAATTTTTAAGCCAAAACTAGCAACGGGAAGAAGTAAAGAGGTGTAAATATTAACTTAAAATTTTAAAATTAGTATTTTATATATAATATAGTGCAAATATTTATTTGTACAGACTACAACATGGCTTTAATGTAAAATTGCTTAATAAAATTTAATCAAAATATATATTTTTGTTTCATTTTGATTTATGTGTATTAACTACTTTTTTACAAAATAGACCGGTACAAGTATCGTCCAATATCGCTGACATCGGTAATGAAAACTTTTCGTGAGAAGTAATTGATTATCTACACGATGTCCCTGCTGGATGTTCAAAATGGCTTCCTGCCTGGGCCGGTTTGTTACGCGTGTTCGTAAACCATACTTGATATAGCACAGAAGAGTTCACAGGTTCGTTCGTACAGAGCTACAAACCGTCCATGTACTATCCAACGCATGCGTATATATAAAAAAGCCTTCGGTCTGGTTTTCTGAGAGTTATCTTTGTCGTTCGGACACGCTTTCGAGAACAGTTCTCTGACTCATTTTATTGGATCGGAGTAACTATTCATAGTCCGTAGCATGCGCAGTAATATAATTGTCAATTTGTTGACGTTGAAGAAATATCAATTTATTGACGTTGAATTACAATGAATATAGTGTCGTACACGTTTTTTATTTTGTTGTTTAGATTCTAATTCTATTATTACGACGAAAAACGAGTTACATTGAGGGTGATACTGATTGTTTTACGGTTGGAGGAAGCAGCGACTCCATTGTACATAATTATTTTTATAACAACGGCTTCTAAAATATTAATAATTTAAAATACGCACATTGAGGCTTTCAATTTTTGATTAATTGTTGGCGTCAAGCTAATGGCTTTCAGGCGTCAGAAGGTCATGAGTCTGAACAGCGTTCGAAGAGAAAGCAGTTGGCAAATCCTTCACAAACTGCACATGGGCATAAAGCTATCTGATCAGTACGCGTATTATCCACTGCCTGTCCGAAGAAAGCTCAAGTAGCAATCCCTTTGGTTATTAATTTTCGCGCTAGATTTAACTTTGCTATTAAATATTTAGAGATTTACAAATTTGTTTTACGTATCGAAAAGGACATCTCGAAAGACACTTTTTGAGGGAGGACAAAACTTACAAAACGACGACTGTCATCACCTTATGAAATACAACTATAAAGTTTTTTTTAAATTCAAACCTACTAACAACGCTTCTATTGAAAGTTTTGCAATGTGACTAATAGATACAAATTAAAATGCAGTACTTGTCTACAAAATATAAGGCGCTTATAATATTGAATTTTTAGGAAAACAACTGGCTTCCGCTTAATAGAGCAATCTTTTGTTGTGTATTTAAATGGTTTTTTTTTTCATTTTAATCTTATGATTATAATAGTAGCTTTCACGTATTACAATAGTAATTGTATGTAATTATAATAACAGATTTATCATTAAGAAAAATAAAATACTTAATCGGCAGTAAGTAAACGCTTACGCGAAAACTATTTAAAGGATAACTAATGGCAAAAATTATAGCAAAAGGTATACGGAATTTTTAGAACAGTTTAAAGATCATATTCCTTCTGATAGCAGTCTTGTTCTCATATTCAGAACAATTAAATTATTTTTCATCACTGCGTAAGCGTCTGTGTAATTAAACTACTTTTGGTAGAAGTCGCATACGGAACAATGAAACCGTTTGTCATCAGAATGTTTGAATTTATGACTAAATTCCTCTCCGTGGTAGTCTTTTAGTCACATCTAGCGCAATGAAATAGTTTGTTCCCAGTATGTAGGAGTTGATGGTTTATAAAATTAACCTTTTGGGTACTCTTATAGTCACATATAAATGAGTCGAACTGTTTATCACCAGTATAAACGTGATTATGCGCCATTAAATTACCTCTATAAGCTGTCTTGTACTCGCAGAAGGAATAATGAAATAGTTTATGTACAGTAGTTTGCGGTAATTACTTACTAAGCTACCCTGATCAGATGTCGTAAACTCACATTCTGAACAGTGATATGATTTACCACCGCTATGTACAATTATGTTTTATGAAATTAACCAGTCGTGAAGTTTTATACTCGCGCGAGGAACAACATATTTAATAGCAACATTTTTAAAAATGATGGAAAACCCCCGTTTAATAGTTTCTGTAAGTTGAATCTGGCGCTTGAATTAATAACCAAAGGGATTGATTCTTGAACTCCTCTATACTATATCAAGTTTACGTACACGCGTCTGTTACAACTGACTTGCTAAAATGTGTTGATCATGACACCTCTAATCATGACAGAAACATGCCAACTGATGTTATCTATCTCGACTTTGAGAGGGCCTTCGACCGGGCCCTCTCGATATAATTGATTACAGCCAGAACAATTTCCTAAAAGCCAGAACATTTACAGTGAAAGCCAACGGTATTCTGTCTGACTGTTACAATGTTGACTGTGGAATTGCACTGTTCGTTCTATACGTTAGTTACATATCAAAACGCATTTGAAGTGAAATTAGTCCATACGCAGATGACCCTAAACTATATGCAAAACATAATACTTCAGGAGGATCTAAACAAAACATACAACTCGACGAAGTAATGGCTCCTTACACTGAACATGCCAAAATGTGTGGCTCACATTGGGAAAAATAATGCAAACGTACAATACTACCTAAATTGACAACCTCTAAAATCAAGGGAGCAGTGTGACCTAGGGTCTTACTTTCGGACGACCTGAAATGAGAGAAACAAACAAGAAAAGTAGTAAAAAAGCAAACACTACAAATTACCTAATCCAAAAATCCTAGTAGTTCCTACCAAAGCACCTTCCCACCCTCCGAGAGGTGTTCCAAAATCGGTCTAAAACGGTACCGTTCCGTGGAACGCTATTTTTTCGGTATTTTGGAGCCGATATTGAGTTTGACAGGTGTCATTCGAAGAAGCAATATGGCGGCACGGAACAATTACCGTTTTACAGCGAGTTTGGAACACTTCTCGGAGGACGGAAGGGTGCTTTAGTAAGAACGGTTCGCAACTACTCATCCTTCTCTGATATTAATACTACACATATTGTTACCATTTGTAAAACATATGTAAGACCTAGAACATGATGTATGTGTGTGGAATCCGTACAAGATGGATATTCAATAAATGGAGAGTGTACAGCGAAGGATTACTTCGTCATCTGAATTTTGAAAATTCGCATAGTAGTCGGCCTAGATACAGTAGATTTCGCGGCGACGTTATCGAAATGCATAAGATTCTTCCGGGACATTACACTTACACCATTTTCACGCGTAGCTCAAACACTCATCTACGTGGCAACATAACCAAGCTACAGACAGAAAGAGACGCAAAGAATGCAAGAAAGTTCTTCATTTCAAACCGAGTGGTGAACTGTTGGAACGCGCTCCTAGACTGTATAGTGTGTGCTATTGGAAAAAATGAATTGAAAATCAAATTTGATAAACACATATCTATGCAAACATATACAAATATCAATCTATCCCGCTAATGACGTTTTTTTTTTCAGCTCGCGGTAGTCATAGTGCGCGGTACCAAGTGTAACCGACAGCTTTATCAGCAATAATAATAAATCTCACCTTGCATCTTTCCATACTTCCCTTCTACTAAATCCCATCACCATGTGTTTTTCTCCATTCTCATTCCTACTTTTAAAATGTGTATTGAAAATTATTGCTATAAATAAATATCTCTGAACGTAACCCTCATTTTTGAGGGTTATGTCTGAACACCTCAAAAATGACGTCACACCTTAATTTTGCTTTCAGTATGAGAAAATTATGTGATTTCTGTTCAATTTATATTTCATTCTGTTCAATAGGCGTCTTATTTTACCACAATAATGTTGTTTATAATTAAATTACAAAATTTAGGCTGATAACGTAAGTTAATTTTAGCACGCACTTAGAGGCGCACAATACGACTTATTCAAATACATACATAGAATTTTTTTGTATAAAATGTGAATTTGGACAAGTATGCATCTAGAATATATCAATATTATTTCTATCAATACCACAAAATAAATCAAGTTATATTCGTTTTAATGTAAAAACAATAATGCCCGTAATAAATATCAATATCAAAAGAATAATGCGAAATCGAACAGCTGTCCGGTTTCTGCGTCGATTCCTTTGATATTGATTCGTTTTAATCTTAATTCGTTTTGCAACGTTTAATTTCTTTAATATAACAGGAAATAACATTATTGTGATATAATACGAGATCTATTGAAGAGAATGACATATAAATTCCGTAGAAATCAGATGATTTTTTTCATAGCAAAATAAAAATTTAAGCGGTGACGTCATTTTAAGGTGATCTACAAACAAGACGAAATGGTGCATTAATAATTTTCAATATAAATTTTTAAATACTTACTTATGGTTGTGTGGTAAACTAAGGACGGAATGCTGTGGCATATATAGGGAAGAAGAATGGTGCTATATTGACGATGGACATATGGGAGTAGAAGAAAGAGTAGAGATAGGAAAACCGGTAGAATGTAATGAAACAGAATATTGTAAAAAACGGAGTCAAATACGAAATTGGGAAGGGTTGGATTGATGGCAATTATTTTGGAAAACAGATGAAAGGAAGCATGAAGTTAATTTAAAAATCTGTGGTGATAAAGAATAGAAAATCAGGTACTGATATTAAAGGAGGGAAGATAAAAATTATAACTTGGAATATACCGAGGTTACGAAATAAGATTGAAAGTAAAAAAGAGCTATGGGAGAATTTAGAACGGTTTGATGTTATTGGATTGGTAGAAACATGGGTTGGAGCAACGGAGTGAGAACGGTAGAGGAAAAAGTTACCAGAGGGATGTAAAAAGCAAGTAGAATGCGCGCAAAACGCAGAGGGAATGGATGTATTATAACCGGAGTGAGAGTGGCGACATGTGAGGAAGTAATAATTGGAAGGAATGTGTTTCAGGAGGTTAAGATTGAATGGGACAACATGGATGATCGGTTTCATAAATGAGAATAAAGATTTGGATAAATTCATGAACAATATGAGTACAAGGTTGAAGGCATAAGAGATTGATAAGAATAGGTTCAGTTGGGATGATAAAGAAAAAAAAACGTAATTTAAGGAGTTTGCGAAAAGAGGAGTGGGAGAAAATTGTTTTGTTTTGTTTAAAATTGTTGAATATGAATAAAGTGTTGAATACAATTTGACTATGGCGTCAATTAATGAGTTGAATCATTCGTAGAATTAGAATGTTGGGTCCGTGTAATTTTAGAAGTCCATATAGCTTGATCTTTGTGTATTCCTGGTTATTTGTGGAAGGACATTTTATGTGTTAGTTAAAATTGTTTTCAATATTTCCAGAAGTAATTCCAGTTACCAATCGCCACAAAAATCATTCTATTAACTAATGGATAATTTGAAAATCTAATGGAACACATTGTATCACCATAAAATTAATAATGAACGAACAGAAATACCGATAACTGATAAGTCGAGATAATAATGAGAACTCTATAGATGAGTTGGGGATACCAAACAAACTCACGCGATTGGACTTCTCTATCTACAAAATAAAATGACAAAATGAATTCACAAACGAATTCCAAATAAACAAGGGGTTTTGGCAAGTGTGATTACTTATCATGTTTACTTTTTAATCTAATTTTGGAACGAGTCGTCCGAAACATTGATGCAAGAAAAGATGCGCTGACACGTTTCCTGCGAGGTAGAAACCTAATACAATCGGGAACGCTGTATAATTAGGCAGTACAGCATTAAATGGATGTTGATGATATAGTAATTATGGCAGGAAAGGCAAGAACCGTGTCCACAGGCTATGAAGAAGTTGAAGAATCAAAGAAAGAAGGTCAAAACGTTAATACTGAATAAACAAAGTATGTGCTAGTTAAAAAACAAACGAAGACACCAATGGTAAAGCGTTTGAAAATGTTACAACTAAGTATCTGGGATCAATATTCACCAAGAATAATAATGCAATGCCTGAAATTAGGAAGACAAGTAGATTTACTGACCAATAATTACCCCAATTGCCATCATGGTAGTGAGACATATGTGCTTACCAAAAAAAGGGAGGGAGCATTGGATACGTGGGAACATTAAATCCTAAAGAAAATCTACATACCAGTCCAGAAAAATAGAACGGGGCGAATACGGTACTTCAGAGTTATTGTATGAAGCTTGTATCAAGAAGCTCGTATATCAGCAAAAGTAAAAAGGGGAAGATTTCGATGGTGAGGAAACATGCAAAAAATAGAAGGGTAACGAGCGGCATACTAGGTATTCCATTGACATCCCAAAGAAAGAAGACGATAAGCTATTTTTCGCAACAAAGTATTCGTGAAAATTAGATTGATACAGTAACATACGAGGGTGGTTTGGCATAAATCTAGCCCCCGATAGATGGCGTTAAATGACAACGAACGCCATATTGGTTTTGACATGTGCCATCCAACACATGACGTCTGTCAAAATTTAAAGCAAAAAGAACAATTAATTTGGTTTCTACAGCAGTCGTAAGCAAGCAACTTTTGTGTTTTGTGAAAAATGGAAAAAGTCGAATAACATTCAGTGATTATGTTCCTTCACAAGAAAGGAATGCTGTTTATGGCGAGTCGCTAACAGCAGTTAAATGTTGGAAAGCTGAATTTGTTCGTGGTCGTACGAGTGTTTTTGATGATGACCACCCAGATCGACAATAGATCGATTACTATCGACTAAAAATACACACATGTGACAGATTCGGAGAAGCTTTTGATGAAACGTGGTCCGAAGCATTTTTTTTTGTTGATACGTCACTATTAATGAGACGTGGGTCCATCACTACACACCGGAGATGAAGGAACAGTCAAAACAGTGGAAAAAAAGCGCCGAAGGCCCACCAAAGAAGGCACAGACAACCCGATCGGCTGGCAAGGTGATGTCGACTGTTTCTTGGGATGCGAAAGGCATTGCTGATTACTTGGTTTGGCTCGAATAAATTCTCTTCAATCATGACAACGCACCCGCTCACAGAGGGCCTGTCGTGCAGACAAAATGGAACCAATTAGACTACGAATTGATCGATCACCCATCATATTCACCCATTAAAAAAATGGCTCGGGGGACGCCGTTTTGCAACAATGATGAAATGAATGTTGGAAAGTCGTCTTGATAAATGTATTATTTTTATCCCAATTACTACACGCTGATTTTTAATTTGTGGATTAAAAATATGTTAATTATTTACTAAAATAATGCATGGCATAAATATTAATATATACTTTATACATGTTTTCTTGATACATGTTTTCATTATCGACCCATTTCCATTATATCAATTTTTGGGAAGATATTTGAAAAATTATTAAAAACTCAAATTATAGAATATTTTGAAAGCAATCATCTATTAAATATAAATCAGTTTGGTTT
>WYDF02003078.1:0-14024 GCA_009867245.2 Adranes taylori
AATCCCAACAGGGAGTGGAGTTTAGTGGGTAAAAATCCCACAATTGTTGGATGCACCGGGCATCCTTCCTCTTTTGATGATTCTCCACTTCCTCCGTAAAACAAAAAAAAACTTCTATACTATTTATTTCTTCAATGTAATTTTGAGTTGTATCTGCTTTTTGTAGATCTCCTGATAAGAAATGCATATGATCATTTAGTACTTTGTGATTTTTACTCATATTTAAAATAGTTGAATTGAATTTACTCATTGCTAGTTCCATTAGCATTATTTCATTCGACATAATGTTTTTCACTTTGTCCTCAATTTTACTTAACAAGTTAGTAGTATTATTGCATTATTGTATTTAATGCATTATTGTATCTCGAATTATAGCGCCTCATTCGCAATTATAGCGCCTTGTAAATGATGTGAGAAATTATTATTGCTGCAACCACTAGACCAACTCGAATCACCGAAACTGCTATTGGAGCGCTTTCAATTGTATTTAAAGTCTACCATAAACACCAGTGATCACCACTGTTCTATACATAAGTGGGTGATGTCTACGAAGAATTACATATAGGAGACCAATAGTTAATACTCTATTCTCTAGATCCGCATGACATATAAGTTTTGACGACTAACTCTCTGCTTATGCTGTTTATTGTCACATTCAGTAGGCCACTTAACTGAACCAACCGATTCCTTTTTGTAATATTATTTTTAGAACAAATTTAAATTAATAGATTCTGAAATATTCTCATATGTTGGGTGACTACCTAATAGTTACTGTTTAATTATTAATGACTTACATTTAGTCCACATGGCTGGTAAAAAAAAATTAATCAAAACTGTTCCGTGTGGTGAAGTTTTCTGAAGTTCGTCTGAGGTGATTTGCTTTATCAATCAAAATAGATCCGTTCGGTTTCTGCGAAGCAATAATCTCCAGCTTGGAGAAGTGTCTGAATGATACAGAAGTTAGGACGCGTAATTTGAATAGCGCTGGCAACCAATTAGAGCATCGATGCTTTGGCGAAATTCTATTCGATGTACTCATCGCGAGCGGTATTCTCGTGTCCGGTAGCACTCTACCGCAGGAGGGCGAGGGACCCCATCGTACCGATGCGTGAATTTTTACTGCCCCGGGCGAAATTGATCTCGACGCGATGAAGAATTGGGAGCAAATATTTTTGAAATTAATGCATCGATTAAAATAGCCCGAAAAACATTTCAGAATGAAATCCCGAAAGTACTGCTATCGGTATAACATTTCGAACCGCACCAGCGACAGAAATGGTCTGTAATGATGTAATTATGGATTACGAATGGCAGCGTCTCATTCAGTGTTGTGCTCAATCTAAATAATCCGCATCTGGTAAAGGACAATCTAGCACATGACTTTCCCATAGACACTTTGAAATGGTGGGTACGTGATAAAGGCCTCCCATCATTACATTCCGCGATAAAAAAAATTCGATATGGAATCACATTTGATGAGTTTTATACCAGATAACAGTCACAGGCCTATTTCCTGTCAGCTTTCCAAGATAATGGACTTGAGGAAACATTCAAACTGTAGTAGAAATTTACCCCATAAGATAATATGAAAGTGCTTATTTGGCAGATTTAAGACTTTAAAATTTTGACAGCTTTACATATATAAGACTTGGACTTGGAAGATCGTAATATTTAGCTTTTTGTATTTTCTTTTATATAAAACCTTTAAAATTATCATTTTATATAGAAAATATATTGAAAATTTTCAATATTGGGTATGTTTGTATTGGAGAAATTGAAGAATGATTGACAACCCAGAACATATTATTATAATTACATGACCAATTGGTTTAGTTTGAGGTTAGAACTCAAATGTCAGATTAAAAATTGTAAGAAACTAGTTATTTATACATTTTCATGGTTTATTTTTTAGTATGTGTGCTTGGGGACTGTTATACGTTTTTGTAAAATTGTAAATATTGTCATGATTGATAAATTTTAACGATAGTTGAATATGGGGTCTGTGTTATAGAAGTGTTGAAAAGAAGGTTGTGTTAAGCATTTTGAAAAGATATCGCCAGAGAGGAAATGCCAGGGAGATGTGTCTATGTCATTTATTGTACATCTACATAGAAAAGGTGATAAGATGCATTGTGGAAACTATAGAGGGATATTGTTGCTCAGCGTAGGGTACAGGATCTTCGCTAAACTCCTCAATGAGAGATTAAAAGCCTTCACAGAAGCTTCTATCGGCTAATGATAAAGTGAGTTTAGACCAAAGTGGGTATAGAGCTGTTTACTCTAAGGTAGATTCTGGAGACAATGAATACAACGTAACGTATGTTGATTTTAAAGCCGCCAACGAGAGTGTGTTTCACCAGCAGCTCTACCACGCGATGTAGGAACTTGGTATACTAGTCAGACAGCTCGTACGAATAACGTTTGCTTCATACGAAAAGCAGAGTTAAAGTAGATAGGAAACTTTCCGAGCAATTTGATATCTACAATAGGACTCAGTGTCAGGGACCATGTTCAACATTGCTGTGGAATCCGTCATGAGAAAATTACCAACAAACCCGGGAGGTACAATATTTAGTAGAACGTCCCAGAGTCTCGTCTTCGCTGACGACATTGCTATGTTAGCCACACACCAGACACCTAAAAAAAACTATGAAAAACTATGAAAACAAAATATATGATAAACACTAGGAACTGCATCAGATGGCGGAATACTGACAAATTCAATGGTTGCCAAAGGGTCGACGCATTCAAATATTTGAGAGGCATCCTAATACACGACAACGAAATCAAGGAAGAATAGTTGCCGGGAACTGGTGGTTCTTTAGCTTTCAGAAGCTACTTAAGTCTTCCTTTGTCTCTAAAAAAATAAAACTTTTGGTGTATAAAACCGTTATCAAGCCAGTGGTCCTATATGGCTCAGACACTTGGACTTCCAGGAAAAAAGAGGAGAACCTATTGTGTGTCTGAGAGAGGAAAGTCCTTCGAAAGATTTTTGGTGCTGTGCGCAAGGATAATGATTGACGAATAAGAATCAATAAAGAACTGGAAGACCTCTTTAATGCTCCATCGATCGTGTCAGGCATCAAGAGACTACGTTGGCTTGGTTACGTCCAGAGAATGGGAGATCAGCGGAATGGGAGAATGTGAAAAAAGTTCTTAGCTCTAAAGATCCGTGGGTCGCTCTAACTTAGATACAGAGGAGGACCTTCACATGCTAGGAGTCCGAAACTGGAAACAGTTGGCTACCTAGAGAGACGACTGACGAAAATCTGTAGTAGACAAGGCCCGGGTTCTTAATGGACTCTGGGGCCATCAAAGAATTGGTGAGTAATTATCTTTATGCATTTTACAGCATTAAAATTAAGTTTATATTTTATAACATAATACAAGATATGTTTTTATTTATATTTTATGAGAAAAAGAACAGTTTTACATTTACCTTTATATAAAACCTTTAAAATTATCATTTTATATCGAAATTTTTTTATTCTTTATTTGTAAATATTATCATGAATGATAAATTTTAACAAACGTTGAATATGGAGTCTGTGTTTTAAAAGTGTTGAAAAGAAGGTTGTGTTAAATATTTTGAAAAGATATCGCTATTAGAATTTATGCGCACTCTATAATCTAGGTGGCAATTATTAAAATCGCCCATTCTAATGTCTTTTTAAAATCTAACTTATTAAACGAGATATTTGAAATTGTAATAGGAGAAGACAGTTACTGTCTTCTTTGTAAAGTGGACATTAGTAGTCATAGATTCTACGTCCTAAAGAAAAATAATTAAATATATAATATAATAATTAAACATAAAATTAAAACTGTACAGTAACTTCTGAAACAAGTTGCAACATCAGGATACATCATTGTATTATTAATCCAATCTTTATAAAATGCGACTTCGCTGTATACTCCAGGAAAATTTTCTACAGCACATTTATAACCATAAGATGTAACACCGCACAATTCGCCATTACATACCAGTGGACCACCAGAATCTCCCTAAACAAAATATAGGACAATATGGTTCAAGTTAAGTTCTTATGAAATTAATTGAATCTTAAAGTCATTACTTGACAAGTAGATTTTTCTCCTTCGCCACCTACACAAAGTGCACCACCATAAATGAAATGCTGTCTGTAAATACCATCGCATATCAATTTTGAAACAACTGGTAATTTAACGTATTTTAGTCGGTTAGTCTTTGCTTTCTAAAATGATAGATGACAAACACTAAGATTGGTTTATAAATTTATGAATTAAATTGGAACCGAAACACCAATAAATGAATCGTATTCTTTTTTCTCGTGGATAGTTTTTGTTCATATTGCACCACATTTTTGTTATACATCTTTGAAAAATGCTAGAACATGTAACCTTGCCTACTTATTTGGAGTGGGTTTTTTTACCAGCTGGTTATAGATCGATAACTGATATTAGGCCATGAAGTTTAGAATTTGAAAAAATCTGCCATTCGCTGTTAGGAAGTTTTGCTCCAACAGGAAATTGATAAACAATAAAATATAAACTCAAGTGGTAGACAACACGAAATACAATTATATTAAAAAAAACACATACAATTCCAAAACTTAGTGACAATTAGAAAACGGGTAAATTCCACATCCATTCAAGTATCTAAATTTCAAGTATATAAAAAAAACTCCTAAGACCTGCCCTACACTGAGAAAATTATTTTTGATTGCCCATTCAAAAAGATTTCTAATTTTAAGCAAAAAGGATTTTGTATCTTTCATGAACTTGTTCGAATATGTATTTAAGAAATTATTTCATCGTTGATGTGTTCCAGGGATTTGGAGCATTAATTTGAAATCACACTTCAGAATTCCAACTCCAAAAAAATTTAATAATTTTTATTGTGTAAGATGTTAAAAACGACAATATATTGTTTCTCGCTATCCGGATTTCGAAGTACAAAGACTTCCTTATTCAAGAAATTAAACCAAAAGAGTTACTGTAAACAAAAATTATTTAGTATACCACCGTAAATGAACATATAAATTCTCAAATGAGGTATGAATTATTTGTAAGGAAGAATTTATGTTAAGAAATTTTTTATTATTTATTTACCGTATAAAAATGTGAAATTATAGGGATCAAGATAATCATATACTCATAGCAGCCATTTATTGGAACATATTTAAATACTCTGAATTTAAAGTATCAATAAAACCAATAAAAAATACCATTTTGTCGAGAAATTACGAACATAAATACTATTATTCGAGCATTCGTACAAATAAAACACATTATTACATAAAATACATAAAACATAAAACACATAAAACACAAAATACATTATTGGAGCATTCGAAACAAATAAAACTGAAAATCAAACATTTGTTGTATGTATTACGATTTTTATAAATAGGCTAAACCATTTATAAAAAACTTTAAATATCTTTCTTAAGCTATGTAGGAAAAGCCATCCTTATCAGGAAGATCCTTACCTGAATTCTATTAAATAAGAAAGAAAAAATGTAAAATGACATCGGTAATGCAGATTTCTGCATCATTGCTTGTCACAGGTACTCTGCTTGTGCCGGGAGATGATGTTAGTTTTACAGAATATGGTAAATATACCAAGATAAATGACTGTTTCCACTTAGCTGTTTCTTTTACATTTGTTTAAGCCGATCACGATTTTTGCAACAAACCTTTGCTTATTATAAATGCTCTTGGCATCTTATAGTTATCGAAATGAGTAGGCCCGCCGGACCTGTTATGTACATTAATATTTTATTTTGACCATTCATCAGAATTTTAATCCCCATTTGTTGTGTTGTGTACTAACTGTTATTTTGATTCCGTTTTTATTTCACGTTATACAGAGTTGATCAAAAGTTTTAATTATATATAAATTGCATACATGCAATGGGCTTAAAGCCATCCTGTGTAATTACAAAATCTGTACAACTAATACCATCTCTTACCGTTATACAGAGTGAATAAAAATTTTTAATTATACATAAATTGCATACATGACTTAAGGCTTTAAGGCATTATTTTTATTCACCACCATGTTTTGCAATATGTACCATATTTTGTATTTACAACATTTTGTACAACTAACACTATTTCCAGGTGCAAGTACAGTATCTATGACAAGCAACGACGCAAAAATCTGCAATACCGATGTCATTTTACCGTTCAAGAGTAGTTTAATCTATGTTTTCATACACTTTGTTTAGCAATAACCAATATGTAAGAAAATGAATGGATTTCTGGGATATCAATCGACGATGAAGATATGCTACAGCTCATGAATATTTTAGGACCACGACGTGCACTCAAAACATACTGGACTCGAGTGAACCATTTTCATGTTTGGAATGATGAAGAGTTTATGGCTAGATTTAGATTGTCTAAAAATGGAGTACACTTTCTTCTGTGTAATATTAAAGACAGCATTTCTTTCCTCAGTGAGAGGTAAAGTATACATTAATGTGAATGATTAGTTTTATAACACTGATCTGTTTTTATAGAAATCATGCTGTGTCAGCTGAGACTATGGTAGTCTTGTTGAAATTCTGATATTTCATTTCAAGAAATTATTTCAGTATCACTAGTTCAACACTTTACTTGGCATTGATAGAAGGGTGATTCCTCTCCAATTATGACAGTGTCCCATTTCTTGAGTAATTTGATAAGGAGTCCCTCTATCCATTCCTGTGGCAAGTTTTCTTTCTTCCAAATCTTCTTGAGGAGAGGGTATAGAATATCAGTGGCGGTGGCTGGGTCAGTTAGCAGGAGTGCTGGTGAAATATTATTAGCTTAAGGAGCCTTTCCATTTTTCAGCAGCTTGATATCCTCCTTGGAGGGTGCATCTGAGTTAGTTACATTTCCTACTCCTTCTCTAGCCCTACCATTATTTTCATATATCCTATTCTGTCTCATTCTTTCGCCATTCATACTTCCGTTCCATACATCATTATATTACTCACACATACGTTCAGTATCACCATTCTCATTCTCATTGATTCACCAAAACACTCTTTCCATACACATTTCATTCTCTCCGCCGCCACTCTTGCTTTTCTCGCAATCATTATCACATGCTCTTTTCCATTCATTCCTTCCCCCTTATATTTCTTTATTCTAAATTCATAAATTTGTATTCATAATCTTTATATTGCAAAATTATTGATATTATTTTGTGCAAAATTTAATTTGCATATATAATGGTAAATATCAACATCTACCTACTTTGGCACCAACTTGTAAAAATGTGGGGCCCAACCTATAACGGATTCAATTTTTTAAAGATTTGATTAAAAACATAAAATTACAATTACCGCTATTAGATCTTTATCCTTTACTTTTTGTGGTATCCAAAACACATATCCCCATCCACTTGCTGTGCATTCCGTACCGATAGTCGGTGTTTTGGTTCCAAGTTTTATAATCTTGATATAATCATTAATCGGGAAAGGGTCCCATACCTACAAAAAAAACAATCTGTAACACATTGTCCACATGTAACAAGCACTACAAATTCAAATGCATTAAGCAATATATTATTATGGAGGATTTGCCTGAACTGGTCAGGAATTAAGATAAATGAGGGAATATACCTAGATGCAAAAAAAATTTAAAGAACAAATTAAGAGTCTTAATTTTATTTGATATTTAGTAGTGTTGAATAACATCTTGGGTAAAATTGATCAAGTACATTAGTTATTGCAAAGTATCCTAGTAATTTCGACGTAACTAGAAGTTAAAGTTAGTTAAAAACTTCAATAGCACACGAAAGCCTAGCAAGCTTAGTTATACACTCAATTGAATGTCAGTTAACAAAATCTTTAGATGGGAAGAAATTAATGATTGCTTAAGCACGAGGATCCTTTATTCAGGGCTCAAAGTTTTAACAACATTTGCGTTACTACAATAAATGACCTGATGTGCGACGATCAGTACAGTAAACAAATTATTTCACGTAAAAATGAAACCAATTACCTTAATAACTGCAATATCATTTTGATTTGTAACTCCAAGAAAAAAATAATGAACGAAAATTTTCTCTGGATACCTCCGAACAGTGGTTGCAGATTTCCGATCAGTTCTTAAATCGCCGGCTACTATCAATAGAGTATTTGGATTCTTTCTGTTTTCACGAAGAACGCAGTGACCGGCTGTGAGGATAAATGAGATGTGTATCAGCGCTCCTCCACAAAAATGTGAGTACGACAATACAGATCTCTTTCTTCGAATTGACACCTAGTAACAAAATAAATTACGCTTTCAAACAGAGTCATCCAAATCAAAATTTTAATAGAGGTAGTATTTTTTTCGTACATTGCAGTGTTTGGGGTGTTCTGGTCAGATGTTGAAGAGACGTTTGTGGTGCGTTTAGGTTTAAAAAATGTATCCAACTTCAACTGCTTTCCACAAGTTCACTAATTATTATTTCTCTTAATATTCGTAGATATTGATAAAAAGATTGAATACAAAAATTATCTGTAGTATTAACAAATTGTAACAGAGTATCAATGGAAGATTGTATTTGAGACATTTTTTGTTTCACTACCACCTCTTACTTCAAGTCATTGGAGCTTTCTACTGAATCTTCACTAGCCAAAACTGATTCAGTTATTTCCTTCATGGAAATAAATTGATAACCGGAATGGGCATCGTTCTCTTCAAGCCAATTTTTGATATCATTGAAATTAACATCTTTTTCTCCAGCACATGATAAATGTTTGTGAAAATCCTTTGGTTAGAAACCTAATAGCGCAAATAGTTCAGGATCCTTATCCATCATTAATTTTTCCTAAGATTTGGACAGAGTTTTCATTTTGGTATCTTTCCAACGTGATATGATTTCAGAAATGAAATGTTTAAAAAACCAATCATGAAATATTGCACTATTAAACCAAGAGTTTTTTTTGATTTGTAATACACGACAGGTAACTCTGATTACGACTGGCAACGACTGGTTGTAATACAATACTAATATCTGAATTACCAGGATCGCCATGTTGAAATTTGTTTTGAATTCGACGAAGATTGCGAAATAGCCATAGCCAACCATCACTACCTTTAAATGAATTACTTCCCAGATTTAGCGACATTAGCAATCCATCCCGCGAACTTTCAGATTTACTGATTGATGTTGAACGTATTATTTGTATATAGTTTCTTCCAGTACCTCAGTTTTAGGAACTTTCATTCGCTTACGATTTTGAACAACGCCTATCACATCTTTACATGGATTGACTTTAAACTTCATTACAGAACTTCTAAGTTTATCCCTAGCTTTGGGTATGTCACTAACTGTTTGTTTCTTAACACTATATCCCTCGCACACTTTTCCAACCGAAACTCCAGCCGCTAATCTCTTAAGAAGCTCTAATTTATCATTGATACTTAGGTTTGTATGCTGCTGTTTTATACTTCTCTTCTGCTCCAATGACATGTTGAAGATCAAACAATTAAAATATTAAAAAATATCAAAAATAATAAACGTCTTACCCACGCGATAACCTCGCTAATGCTGCCAAAAATTCTAATTAAAACAAATTATGAATGTTGTGACGTACGATCGCTTATATATATATATATATATATACTAATGGAACTCCCACTTGCGACGCTGCTAATGGGGAGCCTTAGCGTTTGTCATAATAATGGCGCAATAGATTTTAGAATAATCCGGTCTTCAGGAATCTTTCTCGGACGGGAGGTCCGTTCAAAGTGAGACCGAACTCTGGCTTTCTGAGGGCCTTGATATGTTCAGTGGTAAGTACACCAGATATCTTAGTTCTGGCGGGCACCTGTAGCTGAACTTAATGCTAATGAATGAAACAGAATTAAAGCTTTAATAAAACATCTATTATACTTTTAGACTAGACGCAGAAAGAAAATATGTATATTTAATAAAATTAACGAGTGAAGCAATCATAATAATAATCAAGCGGTTCTCTCTTAAAGGGCAAAAAAACATAATAATATTTAATAGCGGTGCAAATATATAATTACCGATGTGCATATAAAGCAGTATAAACGTGCGGTGATAAAACAATCAACCAATATTACTGCGGAAATAATACGGAGAGCATGTAAAAGCAATTAATCGTATGACGGACAGGTAAAGGTAAATCTAACTATCCTGGTACAGACGGTGGGTATGTTATTCTCGGAATTCATAGGCTATGGCAATTCTACGATTATGCGTAGGTGCTACGAGCGGCTAAGATCTGTTACGTGTATGCGAATCCGTAATCTTATACGCCCTGGCGGTGATAGTATAAATGAAATATTGCAAGCTGTCATAGCTCTACGGGTATGCGTAACTGCTATGAGAGCTCAAGTGAATAAGATTAGTTACGGGTGTGCGCACATGTGACCTTATACACTTCAGCGGTGTTGATATACAGGAAATACTGAAAGCCATCACATCTCCACGGGTTGCGCGGTTGCTACGAGAGCTGAAATGAATAAGATCAGTTAAGGGCGTGCATACATGGACCTCATACAATTCCGTAGTGTTGATATACAGGAAATACTGTAAGCTATCACAGCCCCACGGGTTCCCTGATTGCTACGAGAGCTCAAATGAATAAGAGCAGGTAAGGGCGTGCGTACATGTGACCTTATACACTCCAGCTATGCAAGAAACAGGTTATAGGTACGGTATGACAAAGCTATTCAACATACATGCAATTCGAAGAGATAATGTAGGCTATGCAATCATGCTTACTAAAGACCCTCAACTGTGGTCACTGGCTAGGTGCTGCTGTGACTAACGGCTGGCCGGTGTGGCTCGCTGTTGTGGCTGGTCTTGTCGAGACGCAAGCAGGAACTGAATTAATCGCTCTTTTATAGATCCAGGAACACACAGAGATACACACATCTGAGTGTAGTAGTTACTAATAATAATAATATTTGTTTATATTCTCCAATCGGAATAAATAATTATTAACAGATATAAATGCGTTTTAAATTTATCTTCGCGTGGAAAACGCACCTAGATTTTAATATTTATTTATCTATACATGCAGTATTAACAATATTTATACTAAATACAACAGAAAAAGATATCATTAAATGATTGCTTAGAAAAAACAACGATTTCTCTTTAATACAGACGGACCGATATACAATTCTTTTCCATACATGTTTATATAGGGTAACCAGATCACAACGGACAAATTTATTTATATAATGGCTTTAAAGCATACTTAAGAGACTCATTTGTGTATAGTAACAGTCACTCTGGTACAATGTATGTACATAGAAAAAAACATTGTAATTATGTAATTATATATACTGCCCAAAAGAATGAGAATCTTTTCATCACTTATCTAGTTACGTATTTCATAAATAGTAATTATTCAACAGTCATACGCATAATGAAATACTTGCGCATAATATAATAAAAAAATTATCCGTTACATCAGAAGCGCGTTGATCAGGGGTCCGGTCCGTAGATGAGAGGTTCGACTGTAATACTTGTGCAAAAATAACATTAAGATTCCTCTATTTTGTTAACAAAATAGATGAATTTTAATGGGCTTTTTTCATGTTTTTCTTCCGGTCATTTTATGTATTATCCCCGCGGTTCAATGTTGGATATGTTTGCGTTTACTTGATAAGGAAAGTCTTTCCGGTTTTCTACAAATTCGCCGCCAACAATTTTTCTGGTACTATTTTCTAGCATATCATTTGTTGCTGCTAATGACGTATAATCTTCATAATTATCATAGATCCATTGTTGTGGATAACTTAAATTTACTACAAATAATAAAAAGCTAGTTATTTTTAAATTTTGTAATTTGCATTTTTTAACCGAGGCAATGTTAATCGATTATTATCCCAAACCATATTAACCTAATTGAATTTAATAGATGTATTTTTTTATAAACAAAAATAGTCAAAACTAAATATAGTGGATCAATATTTGCTTCATGCAATAGGTAATAAAAGTTTTGCCTTCTAAATTGGTTCGAGGTTCCGTTCACGAATTTTTAGTTATTCCTTTATCTGTATATGCTCATGAAACAATTTCCCTCTATCGGGCAATAGTGTTTTGATATTGTACATAATATGCAGGAATAATAAAACGTTTTAGTTTTTTTCAAAACGTAAAAAAAAACTACTAATATTACTATTAGTGTGTTCCAAGCAATAAGTCGGCGTTAAAAACCCTTTTTGAGGATAGAGAGCATAAGAATTCAAATACACTAAAAATGTCGCGCATTCTTTGTACGCGCGCGACTGATTTACATCGGAATGCTGCTTATTAAATATTTAAGCCGACAGCCGATATTGTCGGTATGTGAGCATGTGTATACGAGAAGAGCTGAAGCCTGAAACCGCTATAATGGATGCACGAATAAGATCGAATACATATATATTGTATAACTTTGAAGTTTTCCTTTTTAAAGCTATACTTGTTTGCGCATAAGTGATTGTCGAAAATAATTGTAACTCGCGACATCTATGTACTAATTGCATGGAATTGTTAAATATTTCATGCGGATCACTTCAGTTTATCGAAATAATGTACAAACAAAAAATACGACCTAAAACAAATATTTTTAATTTCCATAAATTGGGTATAAGTTAGGATACATTACTATAAAAAACCTTTCTTTGCCATACACATAAATTAATATTCTCGTTGAAGGCAGTAATAAAGAAAAAGAAGACCACCAGTAACCATATTTCCCCTTTCTTTTTTCTCCCCTCCCATTTCCTTTCTCTTTTCATTCTCCCTTTTTTCTTCTCTTCAACTTATTTCTTGCATTATTCTTCTCATTATCGATATTTCCTCTCCGACTGGCCCGGATTTTCGTTCCAATTCTCCCTATTCCACATCAACTGGCATGAGTTTAGCTAATAATACCACGTTACTTCTTCCTTTCCTGATATTCTGCATTTTCTATCTCACTCCTTCAACTAATATCAATTTCCGCTTTCCATATTTCCACATCTGGAACTCGCAACCATACTCTTCTATTTCATGCTTTTCCCAGATTTTCCAGATTTTAAACATTTTGCCACTCCTCTCTTATCCTTTAACTACTGATACCGTCTGTTATACTGACTCACTTTAATTTCTTTATCCCTTTTTATCTCTATTTCATATACCATATACGTATGTAATACGTATAGGTATAAGAATGATATAACATTCATATTTTGACAATTTTTTCTATTTCACCTTAGTCTCTTGTATTCATATCAGTGCAAACCATTTATAAGTAGTTTGAAGAAGAGAGCCTAAGGAATAATCTACTACAAAAAGAAATTTTTCTAAATAATATTTTCTTGCAAAAAATTTAAAAGAAAGTCGTACTTCTTGGTGTTTGTGCGTACGTATGTACGTCTGGATATACGTTAATGAATTACTCCTAACCTATTGGACAGATTTGCATGAAATTTGGTACACAGGTACGTACACAAAGTGTTCCGCAAAAGTAATTTTAGTTATAAATCCAATATGGCGGAAATGCGCCATTTTTTCACAAAAAAATCAGTTTTTAAACTAGGACGTGGAAATTTTGTTCTCATATAGAGGCTCCTGTTATGCGTCGAACAAAAGAAGTCCGATTAGCGTCGGGGTAATTTAACCTTGAAAAGAAAATCTGTATCACGGTTATGAAAGTTGGAAAAATGAAACACAGGGAGCATATGTATGCCTAAGAAGCTTCAATTGAACCAATACGAACAACTGAATATACTGAACTGATTTTGAGTAATAAACATTTTTTAAAGAACTTTTTAGTAACATCCTGAACAGTGTTATACATTTCAATACCCCTTGTAATTCTATGTAAAATGATAGGTCTATCTCATGATGGGTCTATCTCTTATCGTTTCAACGATATGACCCTTAATAACTTAAAATTTCGCGATTTGTCGCCATGGCAACCGACATTCAATAGTCATATGTACATATAAAGCCTAAGAAATAGCACATATATGCAAAGTTACAGGAAAAAATATTTAACGTTTTATGAGACCTCTAAGACTATAAGACATATAACTACATATAAGTT